>LVTN01000715.1:0-42744 GCA_001649415.1 Musa itinerans | reverse complement strand
TATACATATATATATGTATACATATATATATATACATGTGTATGTATACATATATATATGTATACATATATACATATATATATGTATACATATATATATATATATATATATATACTCTCACATGTTTCACTAATATTAAGACTCTGCCACATGTATTTATCTCTTCCATTTCACCCATACTAATATATATAAGTAGATATATTGATGAACTTAAAAAAAAAAATTAAATTTGAGATTTTTTCATTAAATGTTTCAACTTAAAAAAAAATTCATGTTTCGACTGAAAAGACCATTCTAGTCTTTATTGGATCTATCATTATCATTTCTGTTTGTCATAAGTCTCTTCATCGGATTTTGCTAGACTCAATGACATAAGCACAATGATCTTTGTTGGATTTCGTTAGACCTAATAATAGAGATATAATATCCACGACTTTACTTTTCTCGTTGGTTATGGGGTTTGTTATACTTTTGTTGTTGGACGGATCCGATGAAGGGGGATGATCGATAAAGCGAAGACACAATTATTGACTGGGATAGAATGATATTTAAAAAAATATTAAAAAAAAAATTAAAACGTTATCCGAAAAATTCATAAACGATTTTTTTTATAAAGAAAATTCGCCTAAGATATATATAAAAATTATTTGTCCTAAAGAAAGAAAATATCATGTATGCAAACAATTCAAGAGACATGATAGGGTGGGCTTCTTCTCGCTCCACACATCGAGCCAACGGTGAAGCCCATGGTGGAGATGGCCTTCCTCGTCGCCTCCTCCTCCTACTCCCCCTCCCGTGTCCTCTCCCCCACCTCCGCCACCCCCAACGGAAATCCCCCGCATTCTCCCCGCCGCAAGCTTCGCCGTTCGCCCGCCAAACCCCTCCTCTCTGATGTTCGACGCGATCTCACCGCCGTCCCTCACCACACCGGTCCCCCCTCCGCCGCCGCTGCCCCCTCCTCATCTTCCACCCGTAAGCTCCTCAAGTACTACGCCCGCCTCGCCTCGAAGCTAGCCAAGAACGGTAAGCTCCGGGACTTCTTGATGATCGCCGAGAGCGTCCTCACCTCTGACGCGGTCGCCACCGATTCCCCCCAGTTCGTGGCCCGCATCGATACCAGGCTAACCGCTCAAGGTATCGCTGCCGTCCTTCGCGACGGGAATCTTGATGAGGTTACCGGTTTCTTGCGCGAAGCGGCGAGGCTTGGGTTCTGCCCCTCTTCGCTCTTTGACGAGCCGGCATTGGAGGCTTTGGGATTGGAGTGCCGGCGGCTCGCGGACAAGGGAAAATTAGAGGAGTGTGTTGAGTTGATGGAAACTCTCGCAGGTGCGAAGTGATTCTTCTCATGCGTAGAATAATCTCTGCAACTTGATAATTTACAGAATGTTTATTGCAGCTTTGTATCTATTGTTCTTTAGATGCTGTCTTGTTGAATTCCCTTGTTCTCTTGAAATGTGTCTAGGTTATGAATTCTCTATCAAAGACATCGTAGATCCAGATTATATATTGAGCAAGATTATTCACACTCGTGATCCAGATTTGGCTGTAAGGTGCGGCAATCGTGACATGTTAAACAAAATGAATTTTGACCTTCTCTTTGCAATTTTCACTCACTTGCATATAAATATATGTTCCAGCTCCTCTTTAGTTCCATTACATTTTAGCTTTTGCTCTCATCTTTGAGTCCTAAATACAGGATATTGTGTGATGTTGATGTTAAGTTAATAAGATTCGTTTAGTTATTTATTAGAAAGGCAACAATGCTTTAGACTTCAGTTAAATTATTGAGTATATTTTGTGTTTTGGTAGCTGACTTTGAAATGTTACTCTCGATCTCTAGATGAAACAAAGTCAAGCTTTAGTAATCAGTGCAATAGCCCTTTCATTCATGTATGAATTGACTTAAAACAAGTGCATTGTACTATCCTGTGACATAAAAGAGACACACTCATGAATGACACACGATATATATAGGCTGCTTAAAGAGGATGTTGTTGCAGTTTCTTTTCATTAATGATTTCAAAAGTTTTTTCATGAGACATTTGTTCAATGATCCTTCTATATAAAAGAGCAGCAATTTGATATTTTTATTTCTATACAATCAATTTATAGCTAAAGTGGCATTTTCTTCTATGAATCCAGGTTTCCTTACCTAATGTAAGTTCACAAATTCATGTCTCATTCAACTACATTTGGCAGCATGCTACCACCAAATAAAAATGAGATCTGATTCTAACAGTGTTTAACCAAGTGTCCACACACTTTATTTTTTAAAAGTTGAATGTTACACCATTTGAGACACAGTATACAAAATGAAATTTCAATCATGTCTCCAGTCTGTATATGGCCTGACATTACAGATTTCAATTTTCCTCCAATGGGAGTCACCGTTGGACTAGGTTGCCCTAGGATGAAATACACTAAACTAAGATACAACAAAAAAGTTGTAATGTACATCTTTTGCAGTAATTTATTTCATAAAATTTGATTGCTCACAAGAAAAGTACAAGCTAGTAATGGCACCAAATTTATGTAACCTACGGAAGTTTTATTTCTTACATAAGTACGTCGACCTGATGAAAAATATCTATGTATATTGTGCACAAAAATGCTTGAGATGTACTAAGGTGCATTGGTCTCATGGAGTCTAGGCACAAGTCATGAGATGAAGCGCATGTGGTATTAAAGCAAGACACTTAAAATGATAGTTAATGAATATATTTTTTAAAAATAGGATCAAACCAGGGTTGCCATTTCGGGTATCGGACCTGTCTCGAAGATTTGTCGGTATGGTGCATACCAATCAGTATCGGTGTGCCGACACATGGTACACCGGAGCATGTCGATGGGGACTTGGGTGAGTCGTGTCTCAATGGCGAGTTAGACCAATATGTATCGCCCGTACCATACTGACTTGGGCGATACAACAAACCTTGAATCAAACTACAAAAAGATACTTATATCTAATGTTCAATGGTATGTAAATAACCAAAATGTAGATACAAGTTTTTGGCTCATTATCTCAAATGATAGAGCACTGAAATCATTTCAAAGTTATGTACATGAAACAAAGGTTCACATCTTAGAAAAAAAGAAAGGGGCTATTGTAGCAATACAATTGCAAAAAAAAAAAAAAGCAGCATCAATGTTGCAATGACAAGATAAAGGAAAACATCGAAGGAAAATTGACAACAAAGCAACATAGATACACCATAACGACAATGAAAATAGAAAATAAAGAAACAAAGAAAATAAAGACAAGAGGTGTAGGTGTAACAATTAAATGCGATAGCAGTAAGATAGTGAAAGAAATGGATATGATGATAAAGTGACAGAAACATTCTTGTTAGGGATTATCCCTTGTTAATTTTTCCCATTCCAAATGATCAAAGAACAAGCATGTAACAAATAATAAAACAATCTATTTGATGATCTTATTATTATGAAATATAATATAAGTATCCTAATATGTGCCAATTGTGACTCCTCTGACAAGGCATTCAAGGTATGTGCCTTCTTGAAGCTGTTGAGGTTCAATTGATATGAGTGATCCATATCGTGTTTGGGTTCGACGATCCGTCGATTTGATACCACATCTTGGATCGAAGTTTTGGTGGATTTGCATTTTTACTATAATAAACACAACTTAGAAAGGGAAAATTCATCTATTCTTGTCATGAATTTAAAGTGCCTAAAATAGGGAACTAAAGTAAACAGTTCTTGAGCGATGATTGCTTGGAAGTTCTCACTTGATAAGCGTGGATAGATCGTTCTTGACAAAATGCAGCCATGCACGTTGCTGCCAGTTCTCCCTTTCCTCCCTCCTCTCACCAAGCGGAACCACCTCTCACGTCACATTGTCGATGAATTCCTCTGTGGTAGCGAAGTGTATCTTGCATTGTTGGTCAATCTTCATTTCCACATATCATGAAGCCATCCACAAGGATATAGGTGCGGATGTAGTGCGTCTCTAGGCCAAGCTTCTTGACCAAGCTCACTGAGATGAGGTTTTTTTAGAACCTGGTGTCAAAAATTACACTAACGACTTCTTGCTTCACTTGGATTTTTATGATGAAGAGCTCTTTTTGAGCCTTTGGATCGAGAGTCGGACTTAAGTCTACAATCTTCAAAGTTCAAACCATAACCATCAGTGATAGACTCGAATTTGAGTGAAAGACCAGTGAAAGTTCAATGGAGTCGTTGCCCATGGTGTGGCCGCGGTTCGTCGACTTTGATCGTTCTTCAACTATGTTGGAAAGAGTTCCAAATGAACTGTCGAAACACTTTTCTTTGGAGTGACCTATAATTTTATAATGTTCACATAATAGATCACTTCGTTTTGAAGAAGAAGTTCTACCATCTCCAAAATTCTCTTGGGCCTTCGGATGACTCCCTTTGGCCTTCTTCGCGGGCCTTTTGTTGTAGATATGATTATTTCTCTTGATCACTGTCTCTATGCTGCTAGCGATCGAAATATCGTATACTCTGACGATGTATTTCATCATCATTGAGTGATCGTCGAGGGAGATTCTAAATACCACCGCTAATCGTCGAAACTTAGTGGTGTATTCTTGCACAGACTAGTCTTGACCTTGATGTAAGGAGTGTTATTTCCTTCATCTTTCTTCAAGATATCCCATAGGGTAAAATTTTTATCATATGAGCCTTTTGAATTGTCCATGGCACATCTTCATTGCTGTTGGTTCGAAGATAGGCTTTCCACCAAGCGAGTGCGTGCCCAGTCAACTTGAGTCACGCCAACATCATCCTATCCTTGTTGGTGCAATCATATAGATCAAAGCAAGGATTGAAATATCGTATTATATCGTACCGAAGTTTCGATATTCTCTCGGCACGATACAGTATTGTATACCGAGTGACGTTGTAGAAAAATAGTTAAAAAAAGTTAAAAAAAGAGTGATGTCACCTCGTTTTTATATATTTATATATCTATTTTTTTATATTTTTATATAATTTTTTAAATATATTTTTATAAAAATGATGTCGCCTCGTTTTTATATATTTATATATATATATTATATATATAATCTTTTATATATTTGTATACAAATTTTTTTTAAAAATATGCGACGTCGCCTTTATATATATACATATGTATTATTTATTTATAAATAAAAAAACCTCCCTGTAGCGAGCAATCCGCGTACCGGTTTACTGTCGGACCGGTACGTACCGCCCGTTATATACCTTGGATCAAAGTAAGTTTCGAATTGATCTATCCATGAGTTTAATACCTCAACGTTGATTGAGCCGTTGTAGGAGGGTCTGTTGATGTGAGCCTCGACTTACAACAGTCGAGTTCGTGCTGCGATGTCCTGTTTGACAACATCTTCTTCGTGGTTATGTGTCTTGGATGAAGATGACTCTCTCTCCTTTGCTGCGTCATTCTTTGCTTGGTCGTCCTTCGGTGTAGGGTTGGCTTGGGCTTGCACCAGTAAGGTCAACCAATATTGTTTGGATGTTGGCTGTCATCTCGACGGTGGTTTGTGAGCACGACTCGAACTCCAACTCTTGTAGTTTTTCTCCAGAGGCTTTGTATCCTTGCCTCGTGGTCACCATTGACATGCAAGGGATCGTTGCTCTGGCATTTTATGGGGTTCGAGTTCGATGATTCGTCGATCAGATACCGCATCTCAGATGAAAGTTTTGATAGAGGAGTTGAACTTTTGTTGCAATAAACACAACTTAGAAAGGGGAAATTAATGTACTATTGCTATAAATTTAAAGTGCCTAAAATAGGAAACTAAAGCAAAGAGTTTTCAAGTAACGATTGCTCAGAAGTTCTTGCTCAACAAGCACGGACAGATCACTCTTGGCAGAATGCAGGTTGCTGCCGGTTCTCCCTTTCTGCTGCGTTTTTGTATGTCAAGGATGAAGATGAAGCTGCTGTTCTGCAATGGGTTCTTTATTGCAAAATTTTGTCGCAAGCTGAAAGAGTATCTCTTGGTAGAATCTGTTGCTGTCGGCTTGGGTGTTGCTCTGCTAGGTTATCCGCTGTTAAGACCTCCTCCTGAGGCTACGATAGAGGGTTAGGAAGATGTTGAAGCCTTCTGCATGCTATATGAGACAAAGATGAGGGCCTGCACTGGTTGGCAGCCCAAAACAGGGACGTTAGTGGCTTGATTCTGGGCAACAATACTTCCTCTACTTTCTCCTCTGGTTCTCTCGACTAGAGTAGGCTCTAGATCGGTTGGTGGCCAAGGGATCTTGTTGGGACAACTTGAGGAAGGATCTTTGGTGGCCATCGACGGAAAGTATCCCTCCTTGCAGTAGAATTCTGCTGCTGTAGGGCACTAACGGGAGGAAGAATCCTGGTTTCTCCTGCGATCTGGCTTCTCACGGGGGGCTGGGGTTTTCATCCGTGTTGTCACAGACTTAGCTGGTTTTGCCTAAGTCGTGCGGCAGATGGTATCAGAGCGGGACAAGCACTCATAGAAACACTTGGCATGCAAACGTGGGAGACTTAGCGGGGTTGCGTTGAGGGCAGCTAGCATGCGCGACCGTTTTGGGGAAAACGAGCATGGAGATGTAGGGAAAATGAGTCGCTCAGAGGAGCAGGTATCTGAGATTGGCATTCAGAGGAATGACCAACCCCTTTGCGCAAGAGGCACCACGAGGACAAGTAAGCTGGGAAGAATGCGTAGCGCACAAAGGTTGTGATGGCTGAGTTTAAGCTACGGCTCAATGTTGGCAACCCTACTTGATGGTGCTTAAGGCAAGCATGACGATTGGTAAAGGATGAGACCATGTAAGGTGGAATGAGTTGTTCAGCGACCGAAAGAGTTGTGCAAAGCTCACAGAGGTGAGGGGAATTGCTAACTCAAAGAATTCGGTACTCATGCAAAGGCTTGTATACGAACGATGGAGTGTTCGTGGCCATCCCATGGCGACCGAAACTCGACGCCATGGAGCATTGAAACTTTCTCTTCAGCATGAGAAGGATACGTCCGTAAGAGGCTAAAGTGTGCAGCGAGTTCAGCATGTTGCTAGGCCTTGAGGGGTGCAGTGGGGGCTGTATTGACGTGGAGTCGCAATCTAGCAAGTGCGTTTGCGGGAGGCAGAACAATGCACAGTTTGTTCAGTAAGGCGGAGTAGTCCAAGGGGATGGTTGTCTCCGAAACATTCAAAGAGAAGGAAGCGAAGGGAGAAGTTGCTCCAACGGGATAAGGTATCCAGGAGGGATAAGTCCCGGCTTTTCAGAGGGAGAACCAAGTGCAACAGACCACACATGTTGAGGAGTACCTCAAAAACAACTTCACAAAGCTCAACGGACCGAGCGAGCGGCGAGGAGTCGTCACATGATCTCGCTTGAGATAATGCATTGGGGGGATGCATTGCGAGATCAAGCGGGGGAGTGATCCAAGGCAACACAAGATAAAGACACACTTAGAGTCGATATGGAGATCAGACTCAATGAAGGGCTGACCCGTGGAATGGTGGGCGCGAGGGCCACCATCAACTCAATGCAAAAACGAGGAGCAGAGCAACTTGGGTGTAACTTGGCGAAGTACCCAAGTCGCATGAAGGGAGCCGACATAGAAGATGGAACATGGAGCGGAGGCACAGAGCTTTCCTTGGGCAGAGGTCAAGGACATGAACTATTGCAGAGGCAAGAGCAGGATCATGTCGTTCTATGGGTCCTTTATGCTGATGGAGCGGACTCATATTGTATGGTGCCAAAGACAAAGAGAGCTTCTGGGCACATGCACCTTATCTTAAAGAAGCATTTGATGGAGGAACTGAGGCGACTCAACTTACGGAGGCGAAGTTGGGTTCAGAAGGCCTTGACACGGGGCAAGAGGATGCAAAGGTGGGTACTCTTGAAGAATATGCCACAGTGCTACCATTCAAGTTGCCATGAAGGGAGCGGTGTGTAGCGGAGATTGTGCTGGTAGGGGTAGAGGCCCAGGATCCAGACAATAATGCATCGATTTTAGCGAAGTCGGTGGACTTTAGGAGCTACTAGGCGACGGACTGTCCTAGAGCGGTACTTCGTCTAGGTGTGACCCGAGAGCGGGTGGAAGAAGGTCGATTGCCAAAGGAGCGAACAAAATCGAAGGTGGAAGAGGCTCTGCGATGTGTTAGCAGAGGCCACACATGGAGGGATCACAATCCGAGTTCATCCTACAAAGATCAGAATGCAATGGAGACGTCACCAGGAGGCGACATGGTGTAGCGGATCGTGGTGGAATAGTTTGTGGCAATACGATACACATGAATGCAATCCCGTGAGGGACTATATCATACAAAGGTATGATCGGGAGCTACTAGGAGCTCCACTTCGGTGAACAATACGACGGCAAGAAGGGCTATGGATTCAAGGAGTGAAAGCCATGGTACCGCAGAGGCGGGTCTTCCGTGCGTGCATCAAAATTTGCATCGGATGAAAGCCTTGGTCATCAGCATATGGGTGCTGTGTACCACTAAGGGAAAAGTTCGAACGCAAGTACCAGTGAGTCCCATGGGAGGGACTTGGTCATGCAGAGGTATGATCAGAGCGGCTGAAAAGTTGGACTGCTCCAAAGTCCATATTCGCTTAAGGGAGCCCGACAAGTCAGAGGATAAGGCCGAGTAAGCGAACGTTGCTACTAAGGAAGCTAAGGAGAACAGAATCGGTGCGAACCTTGCAACATGATGGCAGAGGCCATGCGCGAGAGTTGCAGCCTGTCTTTCTATCGACCAAGAGGAATTGCTTGGAGAACACAGAGGTGTTGAAGCTGGGGGTCGAAAGGGGCGAGGAAGCGACGACGAGTCCAGAGGGACTTAGTTACCCAAAACAAAGTATCGGTTAGAATGAAGGTAGACTCGAAGGAGTGCCACAGAGGTAGAGTTACCGATCGTGAAGAAAAGGGATGCAGATGTGAGGTGACGGATAGTAGGGCCATGGGCATGGCAGCGTTATGGTATCGCAGAGGCGGGACTTCCGTGAAGTCATCGATCCCTTGTTCTCATGGAGGGAGAACGCTTGGTCGTGAAAGGGGTCGAGGAGGTGGAGAATGCAGAGGCAAACTCCAAGTACTGAGACAAGGCTGAAGGGCAGAGGCCAGGGAACTTCGTAAGACTGGTGTCAACGAGCTTCTCATCAAGATAGCCGAAAGTGAAGGACTTCGGGTCATGCAAGAGTGCACGACCAAGGAACAAAGCAGGCAGTACGCGGTGCTGTACCTTTGCTACTCTGTGGAGTAGGCGGCAAAGTTGATGGAGAAGACGGTACAATCCCAGAGGCGACCAAAACTACTAGAGACTTACTCCAAGTTGGGGTGAAAACTTCCTGCATTCCAGAAGTTTGATGACATTGAGAAGGTGAATCACAGTAACTAACTCAACGCAAGGAGTGCAAACACTTCAAGTGCTTCAGAAGTGTGAGCAAAGAGCAGGCGAAGGCCAGCTCGATGCATGGAATACAACCCTCGAGGAGGCGGGCGAAGTCAAGTAACCTTTGCCTTTTCAACTCTTAAGAGAATGGGCGAAACCGAGTACCCCAATTCTCTTATCTATCCAGCATAGGAGCTCTGCACAGGTTCAAAGACCCTTCGAAGATAATAGAAGACAATAGTTGTCAAATCCTCACCAACGGTGATCAGGGCTACTGAGAATAGATTGTCCGCTTCATTTCCCAATGAAATGCCAATCGAAAGAGGAAGTGATGCGAACCTGCTTGGAAGGGACAACTAAGTAAAAGAAGAGTCGATGGACAAATTTTATGAGGAAGGACCCAAAAACTTCAAAAGTTTACGAGGCGATGCTCATCAAAGCTCCAACAAGCATCCACCCAGTTCAAGCAGCATGAGTCATTTGAGAGACTGGTGCAAAGTAATGATGGTCTTTTCCTTCATCTAAAGGATCCGCAGGAACCAACATGGATCAACACAACTTAGCCAACCCCACACTAGAGTCAGAGTTATTGGCGAGTTGAAGCAGCTGGCGGATCAAAAGTTCGACTACTCAACAACTGCAGCGGAGAGCAGCTGGGAGCCAAGAGGCGCATTGCAGCTAGAGCAGAAGATTGAAGACTCTGTAAAGGTGAGGAGCTGCAGTGTCGACAAAGGTTTCGACGAGGACGTCGAAGGAATTGGTGGGGGAGAATGTCACGGACAAACTTCTAAACAGGATGTTGGATGTAAAGCTGCTTATGTATGTCCGTGTCTTTTGGTATGTTCATGCATTGCACAGCATGTAGAGAGACGGTCGAAGGCTTGACAACCCCATTTTAGTTGGGTTTGGGTGGCCGTTTTAGGCTTGTAAATAAATGTTGTGTCATGTGGACATTTGTGAGAGATTTCGGTCTGTAGTGGACCCATTTGACTCTTTGTTGTGCAATCGTTCAGAGCTTGTAAAGTCTGTTTGTAATTTGCATTGACTATGAAGTGTTTTCTAAGATGTTTGTTTGTGGATCCCGAGTGAGGTGTTTTCTCTAACCCGTTTTCTCTTTTGTAGATCCTAAGGGACTATGGGAGGTTTTGGGGAGGCTGACCTTTGCGGACGGATACGTAAGGGTGCCGCACGACTTAGGCAAAACCAGCTATGTCCGTGACAATGTGTTGAGAAGGCAGCAATTCCATATAGGCTGCGTTTGGAGGAATCCTGATATGATTGGGACTCCTTTGAGATTGGGCAATGGGATGACTCTTGGAGTTGTGCACGGCTCCCTTTCACCCACGCAATCTGCGATCTTAATAGGCCTCGCAGACCTTGAGCCCAAGTCCTTGTTGGACTAGGATTTGGCCATGTGTTGGGCTGATGTGGGGCTGACTTGGATAAGTCACCTCTTTCTTCAACGGCTGAGATTGGACGTGACTTGGATGAGCAGAAATCGGGTTCAATGGTTGAGATTGGGCTTGATCTTTGCTTGATTTGATGGGATCGAATTGGAGTCTGATTGAAACTTCATTTGGGCTGAATTGGAGTTTGGCTTGAACTGTGCTAGATTATCCCTAATCAATGAGATACAAGATTAAAGCCATGATAGTCCTCGCGCGTACATACATGAAGCAAAAAAGTTTGATTATGATGTACACTTGGAGACATGACATGTCAAAGGCACTTTACCCTCATTCCATTTGCTGAATTGAAAGTCTAAGGATGATGATTTTAAGTTAATATGTTTATATACCTGAAAGAAGAGCTGGAGTGACCTAATAAAGTGTTCAATTTGAATATCTGACTTTTATTGCTCATGAAATACAGATTTCATTAGCTTAGAATCCTATCCTTAGAGAAGGTCAAAGCCTATGGTCAAACACGATGGAACAAATTTTGATTTAAATGGAGGTAACGTTTGCACATTAAGGTTTTAGAAAGTGAAACATTAGAGGCCAAGATATCACAAATAGTTGAAATCCATGGTGGACTTTTGATACACTAACAGTACTATATCATATTGAATTATTGATTGTCAAGCCCATTTACCCTACAAAATAGAAAATGGTACCATCAAACCTAGATGATAAAAGGGTTTTGAAGATTTGTTCAATGTATTTATAGCCATACAAATTAGTCCAACTGTACGTTTGAAATATTCAACAAATGTGATGATATTTTTAAATTCATAGCCTTGAGAAGATAGATATATGTTGTGCCAATAATACTACACTGTGGTATATACTCATCTGAAACTTGGTGCGCTTTCTGCAAAGTTTACTGTTGCTGGTACTGTATGCTGAACTGCTCATTTGTATACAAACTGTAACACTAACTGTTGTCATCATGTTTAATTTTTTATCTACAGTTGCTACTTTTGTAGAGCAACTTTGATCATTTGAATTCGAGTTTTCTAAGTTAGACCATAGTTGCTATTTAATAGTGTTAGTATATGGTTTTTCAGGTATGCAAGTGTTTTTTCACATTCCCAACTTTTGTTCTGCTCTATATTAGAGGAATTCGGAAAGAAGCATGACATTGGTTCTGCTATAAAAGCTTTTGAAATTTTCAAAGCAAAGTCAGGTGGTATGAACATGTTTGCTTGGCGAGCTATGATTGACGTTTGTGGTCTTTGTGGAGACTGCTTGAAATCTAGAAGTATATTCGAGGTAACTGCTTCAAGTTTTTGCAATCCAAGATAGGTTATCTTGGTTCATGTCCACATAAATATGCATTTAAAATTTTGAGTAAAATAACTTGTGAACAAGAAAGCTATCACTAATAATTAGGAGGCATCCCATGATACTAATAATTAGGAGGCATGCCATGATACTCTTCTTGCGTGTTCTAGTTGTTGACTTTTTCTACAAGTGGCTAATCTTGCACTTGATGGTCCAGATTTATATACATTTATATGTAGCTTACGGCGTATAGTTGGATTCTGTAGTCATCATGTTGCACTCAGGGATGCAATCTTGTGCTTCTGCACAATATATTGAATTCAAATTGTAGGGAGCTAATTGTTGAGTACAATACACTTACTATATTGTGCTTGTAGTTAGTTGCATATTTGTGTTTTACTGCTTGTGTGGATATCTGAAT
Organism: Musa itinerans; assembly: GCA_001649415.1. NCBI lineage: Eukaryota > Viridiplantae > Streptophyta > Magnoliopsida > Zingiberales > Musaceae > Musa > Musa itinerans. The sequence continues at coordinate 30,261 of LVTN01000715.1, read as the reverse complement.
TGGAAGAAAGCAAACAAGTAAATAAGTCATGACATGTTTTGCCTCCATATTTTATTTTCAGAATATCCTTGTTATTAATGATTCATAAAATTATATCAACCAGCTACATGTACTAATGACTTCCATTGAATGAGCATCAAGCTGGGGGCTGTGTTTGGTCATGCTGAGATTCCAGTTTATGTTCAGAATTTGTGTCTGGTTTCTAAATCTTAAGTCTTCTTGCTTTCTTTTTTGCCTCGGACGAATTTTGCCTCCTTTCTAGATGGGTGTGATTTTTCATATTCTTATGGCACTTGACCTTGACGATACTGGATTAAAAGATCTTAAAACTGTAAAGGCTGTAAAATCTATTGTGCCTTCATAATGTTGAAGTAATGACCCTTTATCAATTTGATTAATGCTGACTCCTTTTCGTTGGCAATACCTATAATATTTGAGCTTGTGCATTTTCTTTATCAGGTGGATTTTGGATCAATGCCATTTACATCTTGCAATCCAAGTGGTGTTCACTTGTTTTATTAGTTTAATTCTTCATTTTGTACCACGACGAACTTCTTTTGTTGGATAACATTTTAAGAAATGTTGACTGATTTGTTATTGCCATAACATTATGACTCAATGGACTTGATGAATAACTAATACTTGATCCATATAAATAGAATCAAGGTTTTTAATTTCGAATAATACCGCTTGTACCGGGCGTTACGTATTGATCCGCTAGTAGACAGGTACACGGACTGCCCGCTATCGGGTGATACCATCGATTAAGGCTGTTTCCGCCTTAGGCTGTCACGGACTTAGCTGGAATTGCCTAAGTCGTGAGGCACCCTTACGATAAAGTCACAGGCTTAGCTGGAGTTGCCTAAGTCGTGAAGCACCCTTGCGCTAACTCCTTGGACTTAGTTGGAATTGTCTAAGTCATTAGGCGCCCGTGTGACATATGCGTCCGTGAAGGGTTAGTCTAGTTGTAACCTCGTACAGGTCTCGAAGGACCTGTAAAACAGAAAGTTAATTAGATTGAAAACGAGCGACGGACAAGTCCCAACGTCTTGTGAAGTAGGAAGCTTTACAAGCAATTCAGTGAGCACCTTGAGTATAAGAGAGAAAAGAGATGAACGAGAAAACAAGGACTGTAGAAGGTAGAACAAACAGTTGCAAGTTCACAAACAACTGCTCATTGGGTGCCGGGCGTGAAAGCAAGTTCCCGTCAAGTTAACGTGTGAACTTATGAAGATTGTTCAACGCCCGACACTATATCGAAGCCTTATCCCCCATGGTGCCACCAAGGGGGTTCTAGGGTGCTGAGATGGCTGACGTTTTGCGTGCAGCTGCGGTCTGTAGAAAACAGACCGTGGCACGCGAAAACGGAGCCATTTTGGGGCAGTTTTGCTCGGTGCAGCGAGCGATCGCACTGTAGCGCTATAACCTGTTCGAACATGCATTTTTACAAGCAAAAACACACAAAACCAGGGCAAAACATGCTGCCAAGCATCTGTACATGTATGCAAAAGCGACGAACGGTTTGTTGAACGAAGTTGTTGCGGGTGCGCGACGATCGTTCGTGACAAGGCAGTGATCGAGGGAGAAGAAAGAAGAGGAGAAGGGTGGTATTAACCGAGGGAAGAAAGAAAAGGGAGAAGAAGAGAACCTGGAGTCGGCGCCACTCTCCCTCCTCATTTGTCGGCGACTTCTCCTCATTTGCACGGGAAGACTCCTCGGCGTCGCGGGGAGAAGAGAGGTGATGTCGCCTTGGCGACGTCGCAGAAATCGTTTCTCTGCGACATCGCCTTGGCGACGTCGCAGAAAACAATTTTTTTTACTTATATGTATATATGTATATACATATATATAAATATATACACACACACACATACATAGGCGATGTATATATATATATATACCGAGCGGTATACCGACCGAAATGTACTGCTCAGTATACAGTATCGTGCCGTGCGAATCTCGAAACTCCGGTACGGTACGAAATTTCAATCATCGAATAGAATAACAATATTTTATGCAACATCATGTGTATGATATAAGCAGTTGCTTAGTATGAATCATGATTACATCAGACAGTAATATAATTTTTTAATGAACAATGTATAGTACTCTTTTAACTGGTTTTATTTTTTATTTTTTCTGGTTACACTTTTAGGTTGCTTATATTATTCTGTAATGGTCTTGAAAGTTCTGAAATCTAATCAAATTTCATTACAATTTGCTTCATTGTTGTACTTTGTTATTGTTGTAATATTTCCGGTCTTCAATCTTGAGATGCTACAATCGCACTTTAAATTACTATATTCTGTTTCTGATCTATCCGAAAAACACAGTTTATCCTTTAGACTTGGTTCCTATCTAGTTTGCTTTGTGGGCTACTTCCTTTCTTCTGTTTGGATAGTGTCTTTGTAACATATTTGATGAATCCTGTTGGGTTGCTAGGATAAGCAGGCTAGAAATGGGCTGGTCCATCAAAGAATGTTCTCTTAATATGTTATGGCATTTTCAGGGAACTTATAGATTTATAAATATCAGAAGAATTTATACCATGAAATTGTCGACAGAAGACAATATCATCTGACATTTCTGTGACCTCTGATTTTTCCAAATAAAAAGAGATTTTTGGAGATATTTATCCACCTAGAGATAGATACTTGTTAGATAGTTTTTCTATAGATGCATACAAAGGAAAGCATATTGCAGGCTTATGCTAGGATTGCTATTTGTCCTTTTATTGCTCTGACATCTAGATATATTTATTGTAAGTTGCATATCTCTATTCAACTACGGATATTTATTTGGAGATTTGTTGGTCAAATTGTCAATATATGTTATTTTTCTGTATGTGATATTAACTATTTGTTTGCATGTGGTTATATTGATGCAGGAGTTGCTTGCTCAGAATATAACTCCAAATGTATATGTTTTCAACAGCCTTATGAATGTGAATGCCCATGATATGAGCTACACCTTTGGTGTTTACAAGCATATGCAAGTAATGCCATCTCATACCTTATGTTGCTGTTAATTGGTAGGTTGTTTATTCTTATTATACTGATAACATGACAAGTGATTTGACACCTTTCATTTTTGTTTATCGTTTACACTTTACACTTCTCTTAAGCTGGTAAGCGTGATTCAAATTGTTTGACAATATATGAACATGTTTTAAAGCTTGTCATAAGCTGGTAAACACTGTGTGATGTATTCAATAGATGAAAAATGCTATGCAATAATCAATTTTAGATCGCCTTGTAATATATTTTTATTGTGATAGCTTGTTATCTTTTTTCTCGTAGACACTGAGGTTCTTTTATTTTCTATGTCTTTGAGCTATTACCGTACTTCAAAGTTCATGCTCCAGAAGCTTTTCAATACCTCATGGTGATATAGCTATAATTTTTCCTAGTAATATTTTTGGTACATTGACTAATTTTGGCTTACATATCTGCAAATATCCAGAATCTAGGAGTCACTGCAGATGTAACATCTTACAACATACTTTTGAAGGCATGCTGTAATGCCAAAAGGGTTGATTTGGCTCAAAACATATATGGGGAAATAAGATACATGGCATCGAAGGGAGCGCTTAAGTTGGACGTCTTCACATATACTACAATGATAAAAGTTAGTGGGAGTGTCATGATGGTTTTGAAGGGACTACAACTTTCAGTATGCCTTCATACCATTTTTCCCCCCTTTAAGATATGATTAATTTTATCACTTTTCTTTTGATTCTAGGTCTTTGCAGATGCAAAAATGTGGCAGATGGCTTTGAGCATAAAGGAAAACATGCTGTCTGCCAATGTTAATCCAAATATAGTTACTTGGTCGTCGTTGCTGAGTGCTTGTGCCAATTCTGGTCTTGTTGATCGTGCCATTCAGCTATTTGAGGAAATGCTTATGACTGGCTGTGAACCTAATGCTCAGTGTTGCAACATTCTTCTTTATGCTTGTGTTGAGTCATGCCAATATGATAGAGCCTTTCGGTTATTTTATGTATGGAAAGAAACTGAATTCCAGATTCCTTTTTCTACCAAAGACATGAAATGTGATTTTAGGGATGTTAGCTTTGCAATTAAGAGTAGGGATGAATATACTTCATATGAATCATCAGTGCAAGACGCAAAACCTTATCATGTGGCCACAGTGGTTCCCTTCAGGCCAACAGTTTTCACTTTTAATATTTTGATGAAGGCTTGTGGTACTGATTACTACCGTGCAAAAGCTTTGATGGATGAGATGAAGACAATGGGCCTCACTCCTAACCATATAAGCTGGTCTACCCTCATTGATATATATGGAGCTGCCCAAAATATAAAAGGGGCTATGCAGGTTAGTTTTAACTTACATATGTTGTTTGTTGCTTATTATTCTTGTGATAGTGGTATCTTCTGCAGAATGTTATATATTGCAGTCTGCAATCCTGGTTCTTGTACTTTTATTTGTCTCATATTCTTACTATACATTAGCTCATTTTTTGTCTCATAACCTTGCAATTTATTTAAGCTATTGTTATAATTACCTGACTCTTTTAGGTATGCACTATTCCAAGTTTCATGTTATCAGTCCAGAGCTGTATGGTGCTTCAGAATTTTAGTTCTTGTTAATGCCAATAACAAATATTATAATCCTGGTCAACAACCAGAAGACTTATGAATTCCATATAATATATGTTTCAATGGCAACTTTATTAGTGCTTTCTTCGACCCTCCTCTTTGCCATCTATTTAAATCTGGTCTTTGCTAATATTTTTTGAAGGGACGTTTCTACTTCAGGTGACCGTGTTCAAACAGGGGTTATTTGCCTTCAATTTTAGATGTCTGTGAGAGTGAATTCATCATTTGAAGTTACAACACTTTGATTACTTAAGAAAACAATTGTATCTCTATTGCGATTACATCTAAAGCTTTCGGAAACTTGAGGTGTTGGATGTATCCTTCCAAGCTCCCGTGTGGGACATTCCTATAAGTTGTTGTTTGTCCCCTAAGCTCTTCAAGGGATATCTGGAAGGTCCAGGAAATAAAACCAAAAGGTTGGTTCCCGAGACCATTGATTTAAATCGTGCACTGAGAGAGAGGGCAAGGAAATTGTGGGGGCTGAAGATGATGATATGCACCAAGGAGTGTGTGGGAGAGATGTCTCACCCATAATTTATTCCCTAAGTATTTATATGATTAATCACAATGACTACTCCTAGGAGTCTTAGTTACATTTTTCTTGAATGAATTGATTAATACTTTTACTAACCCACTCTCCTATTCGCCTGTTATACCTCCCTTGCTGCTGAATGCAACAATGGCTCCACAATGGAACCCACATGGGCAGAGCAGGTGAGCAGGCAGGCTAACAAGGGGTAGGTAAAGTATTTTGTGCGAATCCAATATTATTTAATCAATCCTCTATTAATTGTTTATGTTCCATATTTCTAATTTTTCAGATTTTAATATAGTAATACTATTAGCTTATTTTGTTTTATTTCTAATATATAAAGCAGCCTGCTTAAGAGAGTAATTCTGAAAGATAGAATTTTCTGTTTCCTATTGTAATTAGTATCATGCAAATATTTTGGTAGAAGATTGATTTTTAAACTAGATTCAGGATATGAAGAGCTTTATTCACACCATGAGGTACACTGTTTGGGTCAGTTAAATGGAAGAATAATATGTACACCCATATACATACATATCTATATGTCCAACATGAACAGCCCCAAGCAACCTACATCCGAAGTGCATGCCATATATTCAATATGCACATTTTCTCTGAATAACAACATCACTTATAGTCTTGGTGAACTTCTCCACAAGCTCATTATCCTAAAAAGAGGAAAAATGTGGAACGTAAAAATCATGCTATTTACTTTTTCATTATGTATAAGTTTTTGCTTACTATGAGAGTTGACCACAATGGTAAGAAGACTGTTTCTCATGTGTTAATGTTTGTTGGGCTCACTAAAAGTCTCCTATTGCTTTGCTTTCATATAGGTGCTTTGGGTTATCCAGCAGTGGAAGATTTTAGAAAATTTAAATGGTAAAAGATAATGAAACAACTAAGGTTACCAATTCCATCTCCAAGGCTTAGTCACAATGACTATTTAATTACACATCTGGACATAGCTTTACTTGTAATGAGGGACTTCATATTGTATCACATTTTCTTCTTGATTAATATATAGACATACTTTAAATGTTGTGAGGGTTACCTTTCTGACATGCCATGTGCTTGCCCATACATATATCTAATGTTTTACCTTTTCTTAATTTTGCCAAAAAAGAACCGAGTCCACTCTGTAAATTTTGTTTGTATTTAAATAGTTCGCTCTTGTTATATTTACTTTTGATGAATATTTTTCAGAATCCTAATATCTGTATTTTTTCTCCTCTTTTGTTTACATGTTTTGTTTTTCCTTATGTTACACAGGCATTTAGAGCTTTACGAGATGTAGGTATAAAACTTGATGTTGTTGCGTATACTACAGCCATCAAGGTTGGTTATTGATAAGTGCTCAAATATGTCATATTTCTAGATGCACCATAGTAATATTAGTCATTTCTGATGTCTTTTTTTATGCTTGTCCTGTTTTTCTTTGCTTTGAGATTTGTTGGTTTAGTGTAATTATTCATGCTTGGCAAGTAGATTTAGTTCAAACTTTAAAGTTCCAAAACATTAGTCCTGACGTTTTCCTATTGGAATAAAAAAAAACAACTTTGACATGTGATGTACTTCAACTATTTCCTGGATTCAAAGGCAGAGATAGCCACAAATTGTTCAATGAAACAGATACTCTTGTTGGTTTCTGTTATTGTTTATTATGGCAAAGGTAATGCACCTTGCGTGATGTACAAAATCAATATACAATGAATTAAAATTACCATCATTTTGCATGAAGGATGAAGGATTACAATATTCATAATCAGGAAAAACACATTTCTTGTGGAAAAGTTTCTTAAGGGCCAAAGAGGGCTGCTGCTTGTACCAAACTAATGCATCATCATTTCCTTGGAGTTGATCTTGTACATTTGGTCTTTGGAAAGGACTCTCCAATATTCAACTTGGTTATAGAGAGCTGTCACTATATTTAATAGCAGTTGAGTTTTTAGTTGCCTTAGGCAATTTCTTATACTTTTGTGGTTTGTAGGAATTTGATTCTTATTTGTTTTAGTTTATGGAAATATTGAACATCAGCTAGAGTTCATCAGTTTTGATATGCCTTCATTGTTATTGCAGAACTGCAATTCTTGGTTAGATAGTACAATTGCTTTTGCTCTTTTATTTTGGCTGTATGATGCTGTTGATGGTCGTATTGACAGATTGGTTTAACTATGGCATATGTTAGTGTGTTGTTGACTTTCTATGCAACATAAGGTGCAAGCATTAAAAATTATGCCAGTGACCGGCACAGGTTTGATACACAAAATTACAGTCCTTGACATAAGCATTTAAAATATGAGCAGTTCCTCACTCTCTTACGCCTGGTAGAAGATGACAAATTATGTTGAATGAAACTGATTGAAGAATGCACTTTTCATGCCATAAACATATTGATTTATCAAAACCTATTTTAGAGTTCCAACTGAGTCTTAATATGCTTAATATATCTAACGCATGTCTGTTGGAAAACTTCTAGGAGCTAATAATTGAAGCTTTTCATTCGCAGGCGTGTGTTGAGAACAATAATTTGAAAGTGGCGTATTCTTTGTTTGAAGAGATGAAAAGATATCAAATAAGACCAAACTGGGTAAGCTTTTATTATTGTCTGATAATAGGATTGCTTGTATGAATTAAATATGGAATATTCTCATTATTAAGGTGAGGTAGTTTTATGTTTTCTTCTACCTATCAGATTACACTAGGTGAGTTTTCATCTATAGTTTCTCTGTATGTTGCATTTTGGCTTTTTTACTGGACAGTGACCGAATCAGATATGTTATATCAAGTTAGTATGATCATTCAGCCTAGATGGTATCATTTCCCTGATATGATGAACCTCGATGGGTTTGTAACCTACGTCTGGCCACTGATTTTATGAAGAATATCTGATTGGCAAAGTTGTGAAACACAAAAAGACAAGTAATACAACTTTAATTTAACTGTCTGATGGGATTGTTTGAGGATGGATTTAAATTCCTATCTGTACAGCATGTCAGCATGGCCATTTCTACACTCTTTCCAAGTCTTTAGCAGTATGAGGACTACCACTAAGGTAGCTCTCTTCCTGCCTTTCTGTTAATATTCCAGCAAATCCTCTCATCTAAGTTTTGCCTTTGCATGGAAGTCAGGACCAGCTTTATATTGTTGGTGTCATATTTACTGAGAGCCTGTTGTAGAATCTTATCAACTCATTTATAAGGTCTTTTTGCTCTTTTAGTTTTGCCATTAAGCAATTCTATAGTGACAGTAAAAGGCTTATAAGCTTCAGATGGTTATGTTGATCCGAGATCTCAGATAGCCACTGTTTCATATGTTAGATACTGTTCCCCTTATGTCTGTTATCCTTGGGTACTAAGATTTTAGTCTGAAGATTTTGTTTCACTTTAAACAATATCACAGGGCAAGTAGTTCTTTCGCTGGTAACTTCTACTTTATTGTTATAAGCATCAAAGTAATTCATATTCCAGTTAAATCATGCTTCTAATATGGGGATTCTCATCTGTAAACTTGTGAGCTTACATAGTTCAAGATTGACAGTTATAACATTTGTAATTTAAATTGGTTAGTTTATTTGATTAGTTAACTTCAGCTGTGGGAGAAATTAAGGATGCCATAGTTTTAAATTCAAGACAATCTTTTTGCTTGTCATATAATAAATATAGTCAGAATTGCCATAGTCTTCTCTTTCTTTGTTCTTTTTGTAGGACGATTACAATTTTGTTAATGTTTGAAATTTCTATCACAGCTGACATGTGTTCCTTTTAGAAGTATGTCATAGTGTTATGGTGAAATTTTTTTCAGTTGTGATATGATAAATTCATAGTCACAGTCGCTGTTAGTCTTATTTTTCTTTATTCTTTTTGTAGGAGGATTTAAATTTTGTTAAATGTTAGAAATTACTATTTCAGCTGAGTTATGACCCTCATAGAAGTATGACATTCAGTGATGCTGGCATTTCAGGTGACATATAATACTCTTTTGAGAGCTCGTAACAAATATGGATCTTTACATGAAGTTCAACAATGTCTTGGGATATATCAAGAAATGAGAAAAGCTGGGTATGGATAAGGAATTTAGCACTATTGTGAGATTTCCTTTTTATCAGACATGTCTTCAGTGATCTGTCATTTGTTGGAAGTAGTCATTATTTGTCCAAGTTTGTAACGAACACTTATGCTTAGTCCTGAAAGTGCCATGTATGCATTTTCTCGCATGAAAATTTTCAACATGTTCAATTTCACCTACCTAGCCTTTATTGGTCGACAGCTTTAGGTTGGCTTTGAGCTAGTAGATAATGTGTTGATTGTTGATTACATATTTTTGGGCTAACTCATTCTATAGTGTGAAGTATCAGTGTGACATATCCCTTATTTGTCTAAGCAACTAGTTGAAATCCCTAGGATTTTATATTTCTACAAGCAATGAGATAGAGAACCCTCTGGATAAGTCAGGGATTAGGGGCTATATGAGTTTTCCCTCTTTTCTATCTCTAAGGAGTTTTCAGTCCATTTAATTTCATCACTATTTCTTTACACCAAGGCAAAGATTAATTTATCACATACCTCGGCCATGCCGGTAAGTAACACGTGTATTGATCATATTGCTTCAGTCAGACTCAATATTGCATTATATCGTGTTGGCCAATAAAGTTGTGTAAAAAAATTGGAATACAGTGTGTTTTATGCTTATCAAGGTGGTTGAACTAATTAGATCTTTTCTATGTGCCTATAAAACATGAACAGAATAATTGTGGATGGTTAGAATAATTCTGTTGGTTCTTATCCAATATGCAGGTACCGATCCAATGACTATTATCTTAAGGAATTGATCGAAGAATGGTGTGAAGGAGTATTGTGCAGCAAAGATCAAAGCCACAACCTGTTTGAATCTGACAATTATAGTGAAGCCAACTCGAGAAAACCATATAATTTGCTTCTTGAGAAGGTAGCAATACACTTGCAAAGAGATGCTGGTGACAGTCAAGCTATTGATATTCGGGGGCTCACAAAGGTACTTCTATATATATTGCAAATTGATGAGGATTATCTAGTGCTGATTAAACTATTTGCAATGAAGTCTTTATTTATCAAGTTTTCTGTGTTATCAAAGCAGAAAAATGAAAAGACAATATGATTACAGTTCAAGGTTGATTATAATTGTAAAGTACCATAAATAATCTTAACATTGCACTTATTGTCAAATCATCATGTAAGCAAAATCTCATTCATTCTGGGATATTGCGTGTTGTTAGGTTTTACTACTTGTTTCATCGTATGCATTTCATATTTGCCTGTGAAAATCAGGGATCTGATTGTATTTTATTACTTGAATCCATTTATTCAATGATGATAAACATAACATTCATCAAAGATAAAAGGGGGCAAACCTAGCCTTGCTTCTGCTATATCCAGAATTATCTGTCATCTTTTGTTGAGATTTTATTGAGTTATGATCCGACGACCTTCCAGTCTTCATCCTGGACATCTATATTTGTGGGGCCTTAACACTGTATCACTGCCTCATGATCTTGATCAAATAATTTTTCAATGGTTAGGTATCTTAATTCCGGCTTCCATTTATTGTTGCCACAATCAACTATTCACTAGTATTATTGTTATTACCATGATTTCTGATGCAAAAGTCTTCTGAGAATTTTCCATAACATGCTGGCAGGTTGAAGCACGAATTGTTGTTCTTTCAGTTCTGCGGATGATCAAGGAGAACTACATGCTAGGTAAAGGATTATACGGCAGATGTTGCCACCATTGCTGTTTTAGAAATTTTTTAACATATTAGCCTTACATAAGCATCAATCAATGAACAAAATGAGCTCATGCCAGATGCTTTTAAAATGTATTTTAAAATACTATTCTGCCTAGTTGTGTCAAGTGTCAATATCCAGTGGCCATGGCTCCAGTTCCATGTCAATATCCTCCAGATGTGTATCCACAGAAGTATTCCAGTTCTACAGTAAAACTAGCTAATTCGACTGAAATATTCAACTTGTGCTGCATTGTCACCCAATTCCCGAGTAGCTTGCTAGTGTAGCTAATTCTGGCCATTCATATTACCTTGAACAGCTTCAGCTTACGATTTCCGACAAAAGTATTCCAGTTCTATCTTGCATTACAATTGCCGTCCAAGTACGTATTCATGTCTAGTCAAAGCTTTTTTATACGATACAGTGATACACCTTTCTATGCAAAATAACAAATTTCTTGGTGTACTTGTACAGGAAAATCAATTGAAGATGATATGATCATCACTACTGAAATCAGCAAAGAGACGATGAACTCAACTGGCCACGAAGTTGATGTGCGACAAAGTATAATCGAAGTATTGCAGGATGAATTGGGCCTTGACGTTAGGACCAGATATGGCCCACCTGACCATCTCTTATGCAACCCCTTGATTCTTCCTCCAGATTCATCAAATCTCCAGGCCAGGAGACCACAGGATTTAGGAGTGATAAAGGTCACAAGGGAGTCGCTTCTTTGTTGGTTACAAAAAAGAGGCAGGCGCTCCGAGGCGGATTGCTAACTTCTTTTTATTCTTTTCATGTTCGATTCAATTGTGCTGCTACATAATACTAAGATGTAATAGCTTGCTCTTTCATAAAAATGTTACACTCATCATACATACAGTTTTTAAACGTATATGTATTTAAACCAGAATTCTTTGATCCTTTTGGCAGAACTCTTTGCTTGGTGTGTGTGCGCACAGACTGTATCTCAAGTTAGTGCTGTCAGCATCGCAAAAGAATCAAGCATTTGCTTCAGAGAAAAACAACGCAGAAAAAGAAAAATCAGTTATGGGAGGTTGACTGGATGGCAGATTTGTGTAGCCAACCGGGAAAAAGGTGAGTCAGGGCTACTCTTCTTCTTAATAGCGTTTGGATATTTTGGGGTGGTAATACATAAATACTTCATACGAAGGTCTTTTTGATAGTGTTTGTTTAAGAACTAGTGACAGTATCGTATGGCTTCTCATAAATAAATGACAAAAAAGAAAAAAAGAAGAGGACAACATAATGTTGTTTTAGGTGGTGTTTGTTGTGGACCGGGAAATAGTAGAATAGAGAAGCCAGTGATTGAAAACATTGTTCGAAGGGTAAATGAACAACTTTGGTATTCTCAGCCAGCCTAAAAAAGCTATTGGCAGAAGAAAGGTTCGGTGCACAGCAGGGGCAAAGAGGCCACCATCTTGCTGCTACTTCACGGCACTTGAAATTATTCAGATGGTAAAGAAATAAAGTCTCACTGCCGCAAGAGACTTGTACTGTGGTTTTGTGGATTCTTCGTATAGGATGGATGCAGAATCTTAGAAGAATCAACCATGCGTTTTTAGATCCTAAAATCCGGAGGTCGAAGACACAGAGCAGAGAGCAGAGAGCAGAGAGCAGAGAGCAGAGAGCAGAGAGGGATGACATTAAAGACAGCTAAACGTCATCGCACTGTACTCACGTGAGCACCGGTCTCCAGCAGCGCCCCTCACGAGCGTCCACCCCTTCACCTGCATGCGGCGTTCTCCTGTCGCAGCGAACCCCTCCTCGCCCCGCTCCATCCATGAAACCCATGACCTTGGTGTGTCGTAACTGCCGCAGGTGGCAGAGCAGGCAAAGGGAGTGGGGGGAGCGCAAAGGACAACCCCAGCAATTAAGAGCAGGAGAGCTCAAAGGCCTGCAGAAGAAAGGAAACTGTTCTCGGCCTTCCTTAATAATCTCCATGCGTTCGCTGCCTTTGGCATGACCCTTTTGCAGAACGAGATGCTGGGGTTAAATGGCCAATGCAGGTATAACCAAACCCTTTCCTCTTCCATCCGTATCTCCACGATGACTGCTATTTTCGTACCTTTGTTGTCTGATCTTAGCAGGGATGATGCAGATATCACAGAGAGAAAAAGAGGATGTTGGGTCGAGGATCGTGGACAGTCTGAGAGGGAGGCTGCTAGCAGAGAGAGTGGCCACCAAGGCGGCCAAGGAGGAAGCTGAGAACCTGGCCAAAAGGGTATGTGCTCTTCTCTTTTCTACGCCATCATCATCACGAAGTAACAGAGAGAAGCGTTCCATCTGACCTCGTTTTGTGTGCTTGGGTTTGAGCAGCTGGAAGAGTTAGAGAGGGAGCTGGCTGAGGAGATCAGATGCAGAAGAAGAGCTGAAAAGAGGCTGAAGCATGCTCTGAAGAAGCTGGAGTCACTTAAGCTTGCGGAAGAGAGAAGCTGCTCTTCCTCACAATGCTCGGCCACGGTGAATTCGGGACGATGTGGGCCACCGGAAGAGGTGGAAGGGATGGCAGGTGATGATGTTTCAGCTAAGCTTGTTTCACAAGCTGAAGGGAGATGCAGTATGATGGGGACTGTGCAGGACCACGTTGAGGATGAACCCGAGTTCAGGTCTCAGGAATCGTCTACTGATGCTTCAAGGTATGTATGTTTGCAACTTATGTCTTCTGTCATAGATCATCGTGTTTTATTATTATTATTTTTTGCTTTTTCTGTGATGATCACACACAAAATAATAACACTTGCACCTATTTTGCTAACATAAAATATAAAAAAAAAAGACTTACAACATTATCTCTATAAATAGATCCCTTTTAATTCTCTTTGATGTTTGATAATTTTTCTGAATTTTCACTCATTCTTTCCAGTTTAATTGTTGAGTAGCAGCAATCGAGAACACCAAAACCCTAAAAAGGGGAAAAAGAAAAGAAAAGATTGGTGCTCAGATACTAGCTAATCAAAAGACAGATAAATAAAATAAAAAATGCATGCGAAATCATCCAACTGGTGTTCCATGGTTTAAGCTTCTTGACGCCAACCTCTTGTATCTTGAAAGCAGGACATCTTGTGGTGACAAGAAGAAAGAGACATCGATGGACGAAGGTAGCGAGGAAGAGAGAATGCTGGCTCTCATTGAAGGATGTAGACAACCGGAGTCAGAGGCACCCAAATTGCAGAACAAGGAGGATGTGCATCATGTTCTTGCTGCTCTGAGAAATGTTAAAGAGCTGCTCTCTCTGGGGAGGCAAGCTAATATTTACTCTCCGGAACAGCTCTTGGCTGGTCAGAGAGACTCTAATAAATGACTTTTTTCAAATCTATATTGGTATTATGGTTTATATATGTATACATGTTATAGATTTCCAATAAATTGCTCAATAATGATGGATCAGGTCTCCTTGTGATATGCCAAGTATTTTTTTTATCTCACTGTCATTCCATGTAGAATTTTAAGCCAATACATAAAATATGATCTAATTTATATTTTTAACATTCATCTCAATATATATTTTTTTACAGTTTTATTAACAGTGATAGAAATGCAAGGGGCACTCATAATAAAGTCATGTAACTTTTGAAGCCTGAAGTTGACTTTCTTCACCAGGTAAAATGGCACACCACACTACAGCTAAGAGATTTGGAGAAACAGGATAGTTTTGCATGTCATCCACAAAGCTTTGCAACAGAAGTTTCATCATGTCTACCTATTTATTCATAAGGTGAGTACTAATGCTTAGTCTCTTTGTAGTTAGAAATGATTGATGTTTTTAACCTTATTATTCAGAACAAATCATCAACCAAGTGTCATCATACTTGAAAGTTTCCTAAACTGTTCAAAAAAATTACTGCAAGTTATTTAGCCCCTTCTGTGGTCCAAAATTGGCACACCTGACATAATGAGACACCATTGGAATTCACCCTTTCATGATGATACATTTGTCATCTTTGTAATTTCTGGACCCCACTCTGTTAGGTAAATAGTTCTACCATGGTCTCTCAGTGTCAACTCTTGAGGAACAAGTTCCTCCAAGAAACATGCCTACAGATTTTAACACTGATGCAAAAAGATTCGCTTACTGGCTTGGTTCATCAGAAACATCAAGCATTTGCCGAAGAAGACTTATATAGCTTGATCATCTACAATTTTAAAGAAAAAATCAGAAACATCAAGCATTTGCCGAAGAAGACTTATATAGCTCGATCATCTATAATTTTAAAGAAAAAAAAATGTTCCTAAGGGATAGGTTTTAAATACTATTTGGATCGATCCATACGATATCGATCAGCAGTGTTAAAATATCATGGACAACAACAAAATCATTCTAGGCTAATGGCAAACATGTAACCCAATTGATTCAGCTGCAGGATATAATGACGAATGAATCTTATTATGTTGCTATTTAATTCAGTAGGGTGGTTATATTCAGCTTCAAAAATCCTTGTTCATCGACTTTTGATTTTTGTCTCAATATTTGATTCCAAATGACAGACCAGAAACACTAATACTTCTTAATAATATTGTATTCACCATACATGTGTTCAACCCAAGGCTGTGTTTCTAAGTATCCATGATTAACCGGCAAAACCAATTACTCTTGACGAGCAGAATCCATGTTCAAACAACCTTCTTTGCAACTACAGTCAGCCAATTAAGAACAAGCTTTGCAAGTCTGCCAATATTTGAGTTCCTAATCACGTTAGTTAGAATCATACTTAAATACATTAAAAAAGAGGCCCATCGGTGATATCAAAATCTTCTTCAACATAGTCTGTGCCACTCTTTCAATATGCTGCATTCCCGATTACCAACCACCAAAGCTCTGGCAGATACAAGAACATAAAACAGATATGGGGGCCTGCCAAACAAGATTAACCAAGAAGTGACTAAATAACTTATGATGCTAAAGAAAAGGGGGCAGCCACGGGGCTCGTACCAATATAAGTCTTGGGAGGGTCATTGGACGCAATCTCAACCATGCATGATATACATATGGATGATGCTAATTGGAGAAGGGATTGCAACGGTAACTTACATGAAAAACTCTGTATCATGAGAGCTCCGTCACGCGTGAGCTACTGTTGTTGTCTTCTGGTTTCAGTAAATAAAAAAAAAAAGTAAAAACTTAAGAAAATTGACCATGATTCTCTGGCATCCAGAATGATGATACTGAGCTACAAAAAACCTACCAGATCATAGTTGGATTGGCTGCCAACTTGAGGTGAGCCTTGTGAAAACCTGAAATGAAAATATAGAGAAGTCCAATCAGCTCAGCTACTGGTGAGAGAAGAGAAACAAGTTCCTGATTTATTATGCTATCGAGGTTAAGTCAAACCTTTAATAAATGTAAATATTGCCTCCTCCAGAAGCAGACAAGTTAGGATGGGAAGCTTATGCATACATACATGAAACCAAGATATGAAACATATTTAGTTACATTCTCTCTAATCCTCTTTTATGAAGACCAAATGGTTTCTGAAAATTTGGACATCGGAACTTTCTACTTCCAGAAGTTTCTGTGATGAAAACCAGTGACCCGTAAGATCAGGCTCAAGACCTTTAAGATTTTGAGCACTTTTCTTCAGACATTTAAACTTAAGATGTAATAACTTGCTTTAAAAAGTAACTAAGAAAAACACTCTCTTTTCTTATATCTAATAGCACCAAAAACAGAGACAACAGCATCTAAAAGAAGAAAAAGATTAATCACCTGATTGCTCTTGCCTTTCTTTTCTCCACTTCTGAAGTATCCATCATGGACTTTGGTGCAAATCTTTCCAAGCGAGCTTTCTTCTTTGCCTCCTCATCAACTACTATATCTATCTTGAGCCCAAACCTAAAACAAGGAAAGCAAGTGGTCTTAAACGCTTCTTCACAAAATTTATGATCTTAGGGGGAAAAAGGATGAATTTGTCGAAACCAAATATAAGCACCTCTCCGCTCGGGCCTTCCTTTTTTGTTCCTCTGGTTGTCCTATATCTTTCCTTCCACTTAAGGGTGACCCAGTTCCAAACCTGCCAAGATTTGCAGTAATATGTAAAGACATAAAGAATTATAATTCATGCAGTAAAGGAAAAAGAGATAACTAACTAAATAAACTATAAAAATAGTGGAAGAAAAATCTACGAGACAGCATGTACTAATTGGAAGCAAGGTAGACCATTTCTTTACAATAAGGCCTGAAGGAAAATTTGGTAACATATAGAATTCAGTGAACCATCAAATATCAACATATGAAGACATAAAAGTTAAGCACCAGATCATTACAACAAATGCCAGTGACATACTCTTCGGAACCGATCAAGCACCATCCTGAGCAAAAGAGAGACACCACAATTAAAGTCTGAAAATCACGTGGGACAAGCCTAAGAAGGTGATCTTTAAAAATGGATAGTCACACATTTAACATCTCAAGTCAAAGCCCACATCTTATACAGGTGTGTTTTAACAATAAATGAAAAGGCCAAAATTGGAATGCATTTGTTACCAATTCAGATTGCACCTCAATCAACAATGAAGATGTCATCTATGTGATAATAGAAATAATATATCATCAATGCAGTGTTCACTTCCCATGGCCTTGAACAACAATCATACATACAATTCATAAATGCAAAGCTTGAAGTAGGTCTGATAGATCAGACTAACAATAAATAATGATAGTACAATATAAATGAGAAGAAACTGGTTAAAACTTAAAACTTAAGCTTGGCCAAATTGTTAAACCACCCAACACAAAAAACAAAAAGAACAATTTCAAATAATAAATTGGTAAGTTAAAAGACAATACACTAGTCCATACTCAACCCTTAGATCATAATGTGGAATACCTAAAAATAAAGGTCATGGACATAACAAGACCAAGGAATTATTTATATTTAGCATTTAAGAGCAAAAAAAAAAAAATGATGTCAACATGAGATGTAGTTTGTAAGAGAAGAAAAAATAAAAAAAGAAAATGATACTTCAAACAAGACATGAGAAATACTCAATGGCACGTTAAACAAACTATCATTAGACTCAAAATTCCCATCTCATACTAACACTAATTTTTGAAGATACCACCATCTTACCTTGACATTATCACTCAATCGAGCTTTGACAAAAGTTGATTTATCTCTTAGAATATAAAAGAGGATGTGAGGAGAGTCCATGAACATATTCTTACCTTTATGTTCTTATAGAGGTTGTTTCTGAGACTCAGAAAGGTCCTAAAGAAGCAACCTTATATCATGGTCTGCCCTCTCAGAATATTAAAATAAGCCAATATACAAACTTATATTCTTTTTCTTCTTAAAAGATTAAGACTGACAATTTTTCTAATAGAAAAGCATTCAAGAAATTCTTTCTACTATCAGGGGAAATTATCTTGCCAATGTGATCGTGCCTTCTCAAGCTACCATGTGCTAGTACGAAACTTAAATCTCCCATTCACCATTTCCCTTTTGTCTCATGCTTACATACCTAAAGTAAAGTAAAAATAGAAAAAGAAAAAATTGTTAAAAGCTCAAACCTTTTACCTCTCTGCTCGAGAATTCCGCTTCTCCTCTTCGGAGAGCATCACCGGCATCCCAAATCGCTCGGCTCGCCGGTGCTTCTTCTGCAGATCGGTGACGGGGCCGACCTCTAAAGCACTCGCCAAGCCCAAGCTGGATCCTGCAACGGCAGCGGCCCCATGGATCTCGGGCTGCTGCGGTGCGAAGCTCGCGTCCGGCACAGGAGTAGGGTTTTCGAGGCATGCCGCTGGAAGAGCGGGCATGTTGGCGGCCATCGCCGCAGGAGACGGAAGAGAATCGGCCGACGACGGGAGAGGCGTGACCAGTGCTTTCTTGCCGGCCTCCGCGACGGCATTGGGGTTTTGGGACGCCATGGGAATTTGGGGATCGAAGGGCCACAGAGGACGAGGAGAGCTTAGCCTTATTGGTGACGCGACGTGGTCTAAGAAGCCTCACCGTTTTCCGGTCCACCGGCTGGGTATTGCTTTGGTTCAGCTCGGTTCGGTTCTGTTCCGGTCCACTGTGATCCCTATTTATTATTCGGTTGACAAGGAATCAAATGATTTCAAATTTGATAGGAATTTACAATCATTGCAAATAGCAAAGTATACATATCAACTTTGTTTAAGATAAATTCAGATATTTAATCATCTTCATAAAAAATTCGATTAAATCCAATATTGGACGTATAAGTGTGTGTGTATACATATATATATATATATTTGAATTTAATTATTTTTTGTTCTTTTAGTCCCTCGAAATCACATCACGATATGGAGTTGTTGCACTGCCGTTTGATTTCTGACACGTAGATAGATACACGTGTTACTTGGCCTAAAAGGTTGAGGAGGTCACCAGAACATGACTCGTCTCGACGGATAAAGGGAGAGAGACGTTACCGATTTGGTGAGATATATAAAATGGTAACCGGTGCGCCCCACATACGGTGTGGGCGGAGGATAACATATCGCTTTGTCCTCGCCACCCATGGCGTTTGTTTCGGCGACGCAACCCTCGTGCGTTCGGATCCCGCTTCGGTTCGATCTACGGCGGGCTTCGGTCCCCTCCGCTTCCTCCCTCCTCCCCGCTGCCGGCGCTACCGCCAGCTCCTCCCGCTACCCAGGTAGTCTTCTCCCCCCTGGATGAAGTATCCTTTGCGTCGGCTCGGTATGAGCTCTGCGTTTGCCGGATTCATGCTCCTTTGGTATCCGATTTCAGTTGGAGGCAGTCGTCGCTGCAGGCGTCCGATTGGCGTGCGGTGGGTCAAGGGGACCGAGCAAGAAGACGTCTCGGTTGCGGGTGCCCTCATCGGACCTCTCCTATTAATACGCCCCATTTACTAATTTTATCTATTTGGTTCTTTTGCAACTATCATGTGATAAGATAAGAGTTTTTTTTTTTTATGGGACAATGTTTGTTCTTTTAATTTCTATTTTATTCTGTTTATTTCTAATATGATGTTTTATAAGTGAGGTGTCCTATATATTCAAACTAACCTTTTTGCCAATGATTTAGTTACCTGGAACAACGTGATACAATTTCTGATGTGCATAATAAGCCCAAGGTTGAGGTGGAATGAGTAGATTTTGACGTTCAACGGGAGAGAATAGCAAAGAGGAGTGGTGTGTGATGGATTGGATTGTCTTTTGACAAGATCTCATTCTCGCCATCTCATCTGAGTTGATGAGATGTTCTTTAATCTTTTTGAGGAAAAGTTGTTTTTGATGCTTACTTGGATTATAACCAAGTACAATGAACTTTCTCCTTTAACTCACTTGTCTCTGAATTTACTTGTGTGGTAGAAAGTTATGATCTGGATAAACTATGATGTTGATCTAGAATAACTTTTTGAACTTCAGCAATGCCTAGAGTGCGCCGAGGCACATTGTGTCAGAGTAGGCTTTTACATTCTGAGGATGACCATATGCACAAACCTATTAAGTTTATTGCGGAAGGTAAATTATGGGCGGTGCTTAATGAGACATATATTTTTTACAATATTCAAACATCGAACGGAACTTGGTTTAACTTTTCATTACATGAGATTTCCCTGAAAACATTTTCAATTACTAAATGGAACTTGGGAGACAGGTAATCAAGAACTATGGAAAGGTCTTGACTAATTCTCTCGCTTATATGTTCTAAACTGCAATGCAAGACATTGGATCCTTTACACACTAGACCCAGTAACCCAAATTTATGAGTTCTACTTATGGATAATATTCTAAAAACTTTCATTTCTTTGAGCAAATAGTACTTTGATTAGTAAAAGATTCATTTTGCACATGTTTGTCATAGAATCTAATGCTAGACAAGTATCTAAATGAAAATAACAACTGATGTATTGGTATTCTACCTTCTAGGAGATCATTTCTGAATACCGTGGTGCATATGCAACATTATCACGTTACCTTTATTCTATGTTAATGGCTCTCATAGAAGGCAGTGTCAAGCCGTCAACCTGTTGGCTAGATTACTCATCTTTTTGGTGAACTACCTTTTTTTGCATTTCACATGCTGAAAATCTTACTATTCTCTTGAGAAGATCATCATGCAGTAATTTTATAAGAAAGATGAGCTTAAGCTTGATTTTGTAATTTTTTTTGTTTATATATATATATTTTTATTGGATAGTCTAAACCCCGCTAATGTAAATCTTCGTGTCTAATGAGTCTATCATATTTAACCTTTTTTATTGTTTTAGGGTCACTGATTCGTTCTCTGTAGTATGAAATTGGACTTGAATATAGCTACTAAAAGAATTGGGTCAAATATTGTTAATTATGCTTTCTCAGTATTTGTCCATGCTTATATTAAGTAACTCATATATTTCATAGCCATCCAAAAACATACAAGAATTCTGATACCTATCTCTTTGAAACTAATATATGTTGAAATGGATCTGCAGATGAAGTGGAGAAAACCAATTCGTTGTTGCATGATGAGGTAGACATCGATGTAGTGGCTGCTTCAGATCCTGTTGCAAGTGGCAGCCAAGGTGTATTGACAGATAAAACTTCTTCTTTGAAAACTGTTGCTCTCTGGGTGCGTGCCTCTATATTACAAGCTAAAGCATGCTTCTGGTGGTTTTGCAGTTTCCTTGTTTCTTGAAATGAGGATTGAGTGCTATTTCTGATCATAATTTCTTCCTTATTTTTTCAGGTCTTTGCTGCTGTGACTTTTGGAGTTTGCTTGGGTTTCAAGGATGGTGTTGAAAAGGCATCTGAATTTTTTGCAGGGTATGCAACATGTATGTTACTGAACCAATGTTTCAGATTGTTAGTATCCATAAATATAGGTATAATTGTGCTTAAAATGTTTGGAAGTATAACCATTTGCTTCATCAATAGGCTGGTATGTGTCTTTGCTACTTGATTAGGAAGTGTTTACTTTTTGAGATATGTAAACTTTGTTTAATTTATCTGAGGAGACAATCTGGTGGACAAGAATTATATGAATAGTCAGAATGATAGGATATTGAGTCTTCTGTGTCTAATGTGTATGGTCTTAATGTAATATATATATATATATATATATATATATATAATGTGGTGTGTATGTACTATCTATTTCTTCTTTTTTTGGAGTCAACTGGCGCTTATCAGAACACTGCCCTCACACATTATTGTGGATGATGAGTGTTAAACAAACCTGATGCACACATTCAATCGAAGAGCAGTTTTCTGAGAGGTAGTAGTTGTTACTCTTTCAAAGAACATGGTTTTCATAATCAAGAAACTTCTATTCACTTGATGATATGTCATTGGCCTTTATAAGAAAAGTGGAATTGTCTCTATAATGTAAAAGTAATAATAAGCAGAATTCAAGAAGAAAATGAAAAAGAAATTAAGGAAGCAAAAGTATTGTGCCATTGAAAAACTAGGGCTACAAACCTCTATCAGAAATTCAAAAGAACATAGAAAAATAACTCCACGGAGCATATAAGAACAGCAGACAACCTCTACCAGTATTGGTATCACTCCACCTTCATTTAAGAAAAAAGTAAGGGCAAGAAATAGCTGTAAGAAATATCTCATGATACTCATGACTCATCACTTCTAGGATTGTATTTCTATGTTAAATTATTTTATTTTGTTCAAGTTGTCAGCTATGGTTTTATTTTGATACCTGCATTCTCTGATATTATAGTTTTTTGAAATAATATAGTTGCAATATAAAGTTTGCATTTAGAACAGTGAAAATCTGTGAAGTAGAATGAGAAAGAGGTCGGGATACATCAAAGACCCAGCATTCAGCTGTTGGATTATCTTTTTTGCCCCTTTACTAGAATAATCTAATTCTGTTCTTCTGGTTGGTTGACTTGTTGTTAGCAGTTTTCCTTTCTGTCAGAAACCTGCATGTCTATGTATACATTCATTGCTCATGGCAGGGGCAACCCACTATGCCAATGCTGGTCACACACCATCCACATGCCCACAGTTCATATATGATTGCTGACTGTACCCTGATGTCTACCTAGAAGGCTAGAACTTTTAACACCCTATCAGCATGGCATATGCTGTATGACATACCGAGGCACTTGCAGTTTTGGCAATGTATGCTTAATATTATCTGTAGGCCTCATTCAATGTTATGCATTTTTATTGATTAGAATGAATGAGAGTTGAATTCATTTTCGTAGGTTTTTTATCCAAATTCTCTATGTTGTCAATCAGTTCTGTGATTATGTTCTGCCAGCTAGGTCTTTTGTTGATTTCAGTTATTTTCAGAGACAAAAGTTGGTTTTGTTGTAATGATTAGGAACACGTACTTGATTAAATATACTATGTTGCAGCTATATATTGGAACAGAGTCTTTCAGTGGACAATCTCTTCGTCTTTGTTTTGGTTTTCAAATATTTCAGAGTACCAGTAAAATTTCAGGTAGTCTGGTTTGTTTTTTTTTCCTTTTTTGCATGGTCTATGTTTGACCTTATGATGCTAATAGAATCTTATTATGTACAAAATTAGAATCGAGTGCTCTCATATGGTATTGCTGGTGCAATCATCTTCCGTGCAGTAATGATCCTGCTTGGGACAGCAACAATTCAGGTTAAATTATCTTCATTCATTCTACCAATTTCTCTTTGTATTACTGTCAAATCTCACTTTCATTTCATCTTGATGTCAACCTATGTCTCAGAGATTTGAGTCAGTGAACTTTCTACTGGCCTTGATTCTTCTATATTCGTCATACAAGGTATACTTTCTCCTTCTACATAATGAAATAGAAATATTTTGCAATTTAAATGGTTAATCATCATAATTTAACAATTGGTAGCTAAATAATATTTTTCTTTTGAAGTGATGCTCGTGTCTACTATGTTATCATTGTTTATTGATGGATTTTTTAGAGATCTATTGGGTCTCGATTACACCCAATAATGGGTTGACCTGATATGGCCTTTGGCAAAGAGGTTATTGGAGATATATATATATATATATATATATATATATATATATATATATAACTTTTAAGCAGTGTTTAACCAAACACCAGATATCACAATCTTGAAAAACAGGGATGAGTTTTGACCTCAATTTTTTGGGTTGTGGTCTGCCAAGGAGATGAAATTCACCTTTGAGGCTTCTGGAAATTGTTACCTATTTTTTAAATTACGGGATACATATATCTGTTATTGCTTCACAATTTACAATTAATTTGTTGTTTTTATTGAGCTACTGACAGTACATATGAGCATGCTAATTAATGATGTGCAATACATTTTATTATCATTTTTTTTCATTTAGCAACTGTATTGTAGATGTTTTTGTGAGCATGTCCTCAGACTGATTGTATCAAATTATAGACTTTGTTACAGTGAATCAGTGATGCAACTTATATAATTATTTTCGAGGACAAGAAATTCAGATTATGGTTTCAATGAGCAGACAATCTTATCCTCTATACGATGAGTGCTATAGGTCACAGAATATCCGAGTGGTTATATTTCACTGATTTTCTTTTGTTTTCTCATATGTTCCTTAAATCTTGTAGTTCCTAATCTATTAAGGATGCAAGTGTTGTAAACCTACATTTTCTGATCCCCACCATTTATATGTCTTCTCAATTTGATGTGATCTGATTATTCAAGTTCTTGTGTTACAATTTTTAAGATTAAAAAACAAATCATGCTGTATTATTCTACTAATTTGAGTTTATAAGGCCTGATACATACATACATATATAGTATTCTGTTCATGCTTACTTCATGGAGAACTATGTAGAATTGTACAAAATATCTTTAAGCACACTAATATAAAAAATTATTGTTAACCTAACAGCTATCATATAGTATTCTGTTCATGTTTTTTGTATGTGGTGTTGCTTACTTCATGGAGAACTATGTAGAATAGTACAAAATATCTTTAAGCACACTAATATCAAAAATTATTGTTAACCTAACAGCTATTTTCTGCTGAAGAGGAGGAGACTGATCTGGCTGATAACTTCATTGTAAAAACATGCCAAAAGTTTATACCTGTTACAGGTGACCTTACACCAGAATCTTCAATTGCTTTGTATTTTATCTACTAAACCAGATCTTTCTATTTGATTTTCTTAATTGGGTAAATTGCGATTTATATATGAATCTATAATAGTAGTACTATTGGTAGAATATTGGCTGATGCATGTACTGTGTACTGTTTTGTTATATAGGACACTTGAAACAAGTTTTTAGATGGTTAATCAATTATATCAATTATCATGTGCAAGTATATGATCAACACAATATGCATTTCTACTTAAAAGGACATTTTCAGGACCTCATTAGTTTTATGCTTTGTGCATGATTCTTTTGTACCAGAAACTTAAATTGGGAGTCTGCACTTCTCTGTTGATATGGGAAAAGAAAAGGATTTTTAACTGTAAATCGGTTGTCTAGTTAAGATTTGAGAATTGAAATGTATCTCTTTGTATATATTGGTTACAATAAAATAGTTCCATTTTTTCATCCAAAGAAGTTAATTGACATGCTTGGTGTAGTATTTTCCTTGTTCATATAAAATTATTCTTCCAGCACTTGACTCTAGACTCTTAACTAAACATTTTGTATCATTCCATTTACAGATTATTATGATGGTGATCGTTTCTTTACGATTAAAGATGGTGTAAGGAAAGTAAGTATTGTCCCATCGCGAAAATGTCTACAGTGATTTATCTGCTTCTTGCTGAATATTGCAAATTCTTATTTTCTCTGTCCTTTGTGCTTCATTAATGATTCAAAATATCTGCAGGCTACGCCATTACTACTCACTGTTGCAGTCATCGAACTCAGTGATATTGCATTTGCTGTAGGTTAATTTACTATGAACTAACTGTTTATTGCTATTGAGCTTGATCTGACTATAGTAGAAAATGTTCATACTTACAGGTGGACTCCATACCTGCAGTTTTTGGTGTTACAAGGGATCCTTTCATCGTCTTTTCTTCAAACCTTTTTGCTATATGTGGTAATCTTGCCACTTTCTGTTGAATGACCTGTTTTTTGATATTTCTTTTATCATAGTATTTGAATCTTTGGTTTATATATAATGTGCCTTCTTGGCAAGCTACTCCTATTGAGCCTATCTAGTCACTACACTGTCTTCACTACATTATCTTATTCTAAGATGCATCAAAATTATTTAGCTTGTTGGATTAAAGATGGACATTTTTAAGAGGACTTTTCTGATGGAATCAAGGTGAAATTGCTATGTCAATAAAGGATGCTTTATCTTTACTATCTGTTTCTGCAAA
Organism: Musa itinerans; assembly: GCA_001649415.1. NCBI lineage: Eukaryota > Viridiplantae > Streptophyta > Magnoliopsida > Zingiberales > Musaceae > Musa > Musa itinerans. The sequence continues at coordinate 4,092 of LVTN01000715.1, read as the reverse complement.
TGAATGAAGAGGATGGCTCTAGGTTTTTCTCGTTCTAATTCACTTCAAGCAAGGGTTTCAAATGCATATCTGTCGCCATAGTAGGATTAGTATTGGATCAACACCATCTAGGAGTGCCATAGAGATCAGAATCATCTTGCCCATTCTGTTACAACTGATGACTTTACAAATCGTTACTGCTTCATGCAAGCTTGGATCAGCATAAGTAATTTTAACCAATATGAAATCCCAGTTTCTTAAAGTTTATTTAATATAGGCCACATAATAGATTGACATTAAATCATATTTGTACAATAAAAAGTGATGTGTCATTCATGTAAAATCTGCCAAGGATTGCCCTTACCTTTTTCACATGCCACCTTTTATGCTTGTACTTCGTATAAAACTTATCTGTGGAATGGCTGCACCTTTCCTCTATGTTAGCACTCATCGAAGGCCATGATTATCTATCCTTTTCCAGTTTCGATTAATATGATATTGAATGATCAACGTGTATTTGTTGTACTCTAAAAGGGATTGTTCACATTTATTCTTTTTTAAAATGAAAGGTGGATAACGAACACATTGTTTCTATTTTAAATATAAGTAAAAATAGTTCAGGATTTAGATAATCTATAAAAAGGACTGATACCTTTAAACTTCAATTAGGCTTCTAAGTCATGTATACCTTTAATGATCCTACGACATCCAATTTATTCCTTCTCTACTTTATTGCACCTTTAAAATCCTTATCAATGTAAATGGGAGATAAATTGAACTTTTGGTTTGCTGAAGAGTATATGATAAAAGTGGATAAGTATCTGAATTCAGTAGATTGTCTTGCTACACTTATCTACCTGCTATAGTGGAAGTTCCAAAGTCATTGTAGCATGGGTAAACAGGGATCCGGATACATAATCTGTCATTTTATGTCATTATTGCACAAGTTGCTTTACTTATTTCTTATAAACTGCACAAAGATTTAGGAACTAAGTTGTGTATATTTATTTTGCTTTAAGATTTATTGATCTGGCTGAATATTGTTCTAAAATAACTTGTGTAGGTCTAAGGTCACTGTATGTGCTCATTTCTGAAAGTATGTCTGAGTTAGTGTATTTACAGGTATGCATTAACTCTTTTTAATACTTATGTTGCAACATTTTCCCATAATGCAACAATTTTTATTTTAGTTCATTTGTTTTTTTATTCTATATGATATATTACATTGATAATTTTCAATATTCTTTTGTGTAGCTTTGTGTATCAAAAGTTAGTGCAGCTTGATATTTTTCTTTAATTGCTTTTTGTTTTTGATCTCAATGGTGACAAAAGATCTGTGCAGCCGATTCCAAATACTTGGGACTACTAGTTGTTGTGTTGTCATTGTTGTGTTGTTTTAGTTGAACCTTGTTTGCTTCGTCAGTTGTGCTTATTTACCAAAAAGTTTTTTTTTCCCCAAGAAACTTGTATTAGCATGGTTAATAGAGTTGTATGATTGGCTTCAGAAATATGTCAAGTACAAGTGGCAATAATAGTGTTTTGAATTCGATGGTTTATTTAGCAAGAGTTACTTTGTGTGTCTTGCTTGTCAAGCACCTTATCCTTTTCCAATCAACTTACAGTGCTCTCTATCACCAGAGTTTTTACCTTTTATGTGGATAGCTTTCTTTTACATTGCTTAATCTGTTTCCCATTGCTTGTTGAGGCCTTTAGTGGTTTTTTTTTATCACTTGACTATGACACTAAATATGTTACAACAACCTTATAAAATATACATGGAGAAAGGTGTTCAAAATGATAGCACTTAGTAAAACAAATACAATTCACTGTTGCTGCTTTTGGAAAAATTCATGTATGTATACACACACTTTAGATAATATACAGCTTTTGTCTCAGTGCTATTTTTTCTGAGTTTCTGAGTTAGTTTTGTTAGGATTAAGAGCGGCACTAAGAGAGGGGGGGTGAATTAGTGCAGCGGAAAAATGATAGACCCTATCGTTGAGGCATAGGGTATCATAACCATATTCGTCCTTTTTTCAAGAGTCTTTGGGGACATACTCCTAGAAAGCGATATCCCATGTCTCATTGGTATGTGACCTCTCTTGGATTTTTTCATGCCAAACATTTTGACAATGGTTTCTATGTACTTAGATTGGGACAAGCTAAGCATCTTCTTGGATCTATCTCTATAGATCTGAATCCTCAACTCTTAGATCTATCTCTATAGATCCAAATCCCCAATATGTAGGATGCTTCCCTTAAGTCTTTCATTGAGAAGTGTCTAGATATCCAAGCCTTTATTGTGGAGAGCATTCCTATATCATTCCTAATGATCAAGATGTCATCCACATATAGCACCAAAAAGGTGATAGTGCTCCTACTCACCTTCCTATATACACAAGGCTCATCTTCGTTCTTAACGAAGTCATAAGATTTGATCGCCTCATCAAATCTTATGTTCCAACTTCGGGAATCTTGCTTTAGTCCATAGATGGACCTAAGCAACCTGCACACTTTATCTGGACTATCCTTGGACACAAATCCCTTAGACTATATCATATACACCTCCTCCTCGAGGTTGTCATTGAGGAATACAATTTTCATGTCTATATGCTAGATCTCATAATCATAGTGTCTTGCAATAGCCAATAGAATTTAGATGGATTTTAGCATAACTATAGGTGAGAAGGTTTCGTCATAGTCGACATCTTGCCTTTGACGATACTCCTTAGCCACTAGCCTTGCTTTATAAGTCTCTATCTTTTCATCTACTCTGATCTTCTTCTTGAAGATTCACTTGTAACCAATGGGTACAATACCCTCGGGTGCATCAACTAGGTTCCAAACCTTGTTAGAGTACATGAAATCCATCTCAAAATTTATGATCTCTTGCCACTTTCCAAAGTTTATACTCATAATAGTCTTCTCATAGGTTTAAGGATTAATATCCTTAACACCCTCTCCCCTAATATATCCCACATATCTCTTAGGAAGATGAGATACTCTTTCGGACCTACATAAAGTCGAAACTTGTGTGCTAGGTATTTGAACAAACTCAGGCTGTGGAATAATTCTTGAGCTAGGTTCTCCAACCTCGTTCAACTCTACCATGCTCCCACAGTCTCCACCAAGAATGTGTTCCTTCTCAAGGAACACTACTCTCTTGGCTATAAAGACTTTTTGGTCCACAAGGTGATAGAAATAATACCCATTAGTTTCCTTGGGTATCCCAAGAATATGCACCGTTCCATCCTGGATTCTAATTTATTGGGTTGTGTCTTTTGACATGGGCAAGGTAGTCCCAAATCTTAACAACCTTAAGATCAGACTTCTTCCCTTTCCATATCTCATATGGAGTAGATACACCGACTAAGTTAGAATTCTATCCAGAAGGTAAGTTGCGGTCTCTAAGGCGTATCCCCAAAATGATCAGCGAAACTCATCATAGATCACAACATATCTAATAGTGAGTGATTCCTTCTTTCAGATACAATATTAAGCTAGGTGTATAAGGATGTGTCCACTAGGATATAATCTCATGGTCCTTGAGGAATTGGGTGAACTTTGTACTCAAGTACTTATCTCTTCGATTTGGTCGAAGAGTCTTGATACACCTTCTAGTTTGATTTTTCACTTCATTCTTATACTCTCTAAAATTCTCGAAAGTCTCAGACTTATACTTCATCAAGTACATATGTCCATACCTTGAGAAATCATTAGTAAAAGTAATGAAGTAGGAGTAACCACTTATGGCATGAGTTAACATGGGACCACATACATCACTATATATGAGTTCCAGCAACTTAGTAGCTCTCTCTCTTGTTCCACTAAATGCAGAGTTGGTCATCTATCTATGAAGGCAAGGCTCACAAGTTGCATATGACTTATAGTCAAATGGATCTAGATATCCATCATTTAGCAACTTTTGGATCCTTCTCTCATAGATATGACCTAGCCTACAATGCCACAGGTATGCACTGTTCACCTCATCTCGTGTCCTCTTGGACACACTTACATTCATGATATGTGGAGTAGTGTCTAGCATAAACAAACCATTATACAATATTCCTCTCGTTAATATTCTCGGCTTTGCTAGAATCTACAACAAATTGC
>LVTN01000714.1:115798-158146 GCA_001649415.1 Musa itinerans | reverse complement strand
TTTCCATATGACTGCACATGTTCTCTTTGAGGAGTAACCAAATAGTTGACCAAAAAACAATGATAGACATCATTTATTTGTCAATAAATTGGCCAACATAATAAGCTTACTTGTAATGCAAGACTAAGTCCATTTTCTTCCTGCTCAAAATATAGTAGCTGCAATAAATAAAGAGCTAAAGTAAAAAAAAAAATTCCAATTTCAGTAAAATGTGATCAAGCACTAGAAGTAATCATCACAAATAAATTCCTAAAAATTGGTTTAGAACCATATAGTCCGCAAAGGATTCATGAAGAGACAACTGGCTAACAAAGCATTTACATAGTTGGAGATAGATTTACCAGGTGGGGCAGCATAATATAAAGTGAAGATACATTTCTCGTTTGAACCATTGTCCTGTTAAGCATCATAAATGCTAGACTAAACATATAGAATATATGTACTCAGTATGGAATGCATTGGCTCCTTTGGATAATGACAAGCCAAAATTTTCCATTTATCCATGCATCACCTGACTTGCTTCAGATAACACTACTAGCAAAAATATGACAGGTCCTGCCACACTTTAGATAAACTTTTACAAGATTTCATTTAAAAAGGGACTGAAACCAAGTTATAGAAGCATGAAAGGCCATCAAAATTGTCTAATGACAGTTTGTAGCCCTGGAAATGTCAAGGTCAATATCATGACTCAATGGATTGTTAAAGTTCCTACACACTGAGTCTCCCAAAAGTCCATGAATTTTTGTAGCTTTAAATAAATACAAAAGAACACATGCAGCTGTGCTATTAGAAAATGCTTGAAATAACCTTGAATTTGCTTTCATCGGCAGAACAAACTCGACAAACCACTCCCATCTGGGCCTCCCTCTCTGTTATTTCTACCGAGTAAAAGTGAGCAGACTGCTTGTCTACCTGTGTAGTGTTGGAGAAGTAAATAAAAGATTGAATGCAACAGTTCTAAAAGCAATAAGTGGAAAAGTGATAACCTTTCTGGCAATCAACTGACCCAATGGAAGTGGACTAACAATTACCGTGCCATTAAGTGCCTCCTCCAAAACAGTTGCAGACACAGTTGTCTTAATCGGCACTCCAAGTTTACTAACATGCAGTATACATTATAAATAGGTGGTCTTGAAAGTCTTCTGATAATTGGTGCAAAAGAGTTGTCATGAAATACAAAAATGCCAGCAAGTTTCACTAATTAATTTTACCTACAAAGTGCAGCAAACATTGTGTTTACAGTACCAAGATTTGAAAGATCAACCTCCAATTCTTGGCTAACTGATTCAATAGCCTGGGAAAAGAAAATTAAATTCCATGACTCCGTTTGGTGGATAAAAAGACAGCATGAAATTAAAAAAAGAGAGAGTACAAAATGAGAGAAAACATGAGTTCAATGATGACGATGGTTTGGATGAGCTTAAGTGTAAGACAAAGACAGTCCTGAACTGTCATCTGATAGAATGAAAGTCAACCTCGAAACCTGATGTGTCATACTGATGTCGTTTATCTGGATCAGACAAGATATTGTATGAGAATGTGACCTCCTTAAAGACATCCGCTGCAATAGGATCATTTGCATTTTTGTCAGGATGGTACCTGCAAAATGAGCAGAAACAGATGATCAGGCTGATCATGAATAATTTACTTGCTCTTACCAAACAATTTCTGATTTCCAAATAAGAAAAAAAGTTATGTGGTCCCCATCCCTAGCAGGATAAAATTCAACCATGACATGTGTCATAGAAAACTTTTACAAATTTAATTTCTTGACTACTTCAAGTGAAACGACAATTTTCGCTGCCTCAGTTGTGATCATGCCATATAGCCTCAGAAACAGCTTACATAACAATGCTGATCTTATTTGCTTCTATCATGATGCAGCTTTAAGCATTTTGATCGTCTAATTAGCTATTTTAGAGTTGGGATGTCATTGTCAACCTCAGAACTAGATCAATCCCAGGAAAGTCAAAGAGTCAACAGGAATTTTTCTCCAAACAAAAATGTTTTTTCTATATAATTGTCAAATAATACAGTATTCTTTGTGCCACTTCATTGGCACATGAGTATTTGCTTGGGTGCTACAAACTCAAAGTCCAACTACACTTTGAATATTCATGGTTAGGAATTAATCGTATGAAGACAACCTGTAGCTCAGCTTAGCCTATGGAAACAACATGTATGAACCCAAATCTTCTAAGAAATTGTCATCCACCTCTACTTGGAGCTGTATAATATGAAGAAACAGTTTGCAGAAGAATTTGATCAAAACGTCAGATTTTTGCTGGTGCAAGACCAGCAGACGATGATAAGTTGACCTAATACTGTAATACAGGATGACATTTGGATTGCTAAAGTGTTTGATCATTTATTTACACACACACGCAAGCATATACGCATAGTTAAACTTTTAGCATGGATAGAATCAGACTCAGAGGCATCAACAGAATTTTTATCGATCCTTATCCGTTTACCAACTTTTGGATAGTGTTCAAGTCAGATGCTTTGGCACTTTTTACATACTGATAGTAACAGTGAAGAATCTTGGACTGGCATTTTAAGTACTATTAACCATTGAAATCTGGACTACCACATTTTGAGTGTACTAACATCCCTTGGAACAGTAATAAAGGTTTTTTCCCAAAAGACAAAAAAAAATGGAATCTCGGTTGTAAGACTAGTTGCCAATCCAGGAACACATGATAACTTTTTAGTACTGTAAGATGTATCTAGAAAACGTCTAATTTCTTCAAACAGTAACTAATATTCATCACCAGGTTATTCCTTTCTACCCAAAAATAAACATGAATATGAAGCACCAATAAGTCCAAACATATGTCTATGTGCTAAGTTACGTTGGATTGGCTCTACTACCAATTGCTTGCGCTAGTTAAAGAGATATCAACCCGCCACTGAGACTTCAAATATACCAAATTAAATGATCATCTCAAGAAAATAAGAAAAATCTCAAAATAATAAAAGCCCACTGATACTGCAAAGCGATACGCAAAAACTACGCTCTCAAAGATATCACATTTAGAATCCACCAAAGAGAATTCAGGGCTCTTACTTGAGGGCCATTCTCCTATACGCACTTTTGATTTCCTGTTCCGTAGCATTGCGAGCGACACCAAGAACTTCGTACGGGTCCCTCCTCTGCTGCTGCTTATTGGCATCCTCTCTCCTCTCAGACCTCGAGGAAGGAAACCCCGGAGCCGTCATCTCTCCACTCCCAAAACCAAACTCCGAGCTCTAACCCTAATCGCCCTCGAACCCAACAAATAGAACACCTTGACACGACCCGAACCGCGAATCCCGTGTGAAGGACACAGATCTACAAGCCTAACTCGTTCTGTTACCCATTCGAATCCAATTAGAGAGCGAACGAGATAGCCCGAGGAGCTCGAGGAGGGAGCGATGGAGCCGCCTCGAAGCCCACCGAGCTCTGCCAATGAAGAAGAAGAAGAAGAAGAAGAGGCGAGGAGAGGGAGAGGATTTGGAGACGGGGCAGGAAGGATGGGTGGGGTTTCCACTACTCCTCATGAACAGTGCAGCTGTTAAGATGTCCCTCTCCCGTCACGACATCCGAGCTATCTACGCCCCCCACATTAACCGCTGATGCCGCACGAAACTTTCGCGTGCGGGTAAATCCTCTGCCGTTCATTATTCGATCAACGTTTCTGATCGGACAAATCTTATGCGGGTATTCAAATGGAAGAAACGGCGAGGGGGAATTTGAAATCAGATCGGGAAAGCCATTGATCGGTGAATGCTCTACTCGTACGCGTTATTCGCACCTACTTATGATTGGGTGCTGAAGTGGAGTCCACTAACCAAGCCTCCGAGATTGCCAATCAGAAGCAAGATGGTGCGGGTAAGGAAAGTGGGTTATTTTCTGCAATTAAGATGTGGGGCTTAATTGGGTCCACAGCGGTACTTCTCTTATGCATCTGAGACACCATTGACGTAACTATTGGGCCGATAGGGGTCCCACTGAAGCTTGGACCACTAGTAAGGCCAATGAAGAGACCTGATAACGTCACCGTCACCATCAGGTAGGAAGAGTAGTGTAGAGGCAGAACAGCCTGCTAAATGACAAGCCATACATACCTGAGACTTATCCCTCTCCATATTGAGTTACTTTTGAGACTCTTAACATCTTTAAGCTTTTCTCGGAAGCCATCTCTCTTGAGACTGTGCCTCTTTGAACCTTAACATGTCAAGTCGTCCTCAGTAGCTATCACTATGATAGTGCAACAAGAATGGAAGATCAAAAGAAAAGAAAAATATGTGATGGGAAAGCAAGCAAGCAAGCATTGGCAGAAAGTCCGATGCCAAGAGGCAGCACAGCCTCCCCATAAACCATGCATCATCTCTTTGCTTTCTCCTGACAAAGTCTTTTGGCCCGCAGGCAAACAGAGTTGACAATGTATTTGGAACAACATGCGCCCACAAAATATGGAGCAAAGCAATACTAAAAGCTTAATGTATTCGTGATCACCATCAATTTAATAAGCCTGTGAACCCAAGCAAAAACTTGCACTGATGAACAACATGAAATCAGATCCCTGTCATTCATGGCTGCAGTGCTGCCAACCACCAAGTTCAGCATCCTGATTCCTGCAAGGACAACAGCATGCACACACTTGAAAGCATCCTCTCTTTGAGCCCCAAACACTTCATATATAATATATAAGAGGAGACATGGTGATGGGAATCTCTCCCTACATAGCAAGTGGAGTGTGTCCTTCAATTCCTTCTATCAAATCCAAGCCTCTGCATCTCATCACAGAGTTTGACTGGTTATAGCTACTTTATCCAATCTGCTGCTACTTGTTCTATGGGTGTTCTGATGCAGTATTCAGTAGGATGAAGTCTTCTTGACAGATAACCCTGCTGTTGTCAGCATTGATGCAGTTGGTTCCATGGAACATTGTCTGTGAATGTTTCATGAGTCATGCAATCCTAATGTTTAAAGAGAAAAAGAATATAGTTTTATCATCGAAGGTATGATAAAGATGTTAACTTCTTGAATAATCCACTTCCATGGTATGTCATGAACTGTTCTTGAGCTCTTCCGACTCCTCACACCTAAAAACAGCTTGCACCTTTATCTGTACACCACCACCATAGGGACAATGGATATTTGTAGATCACCAAAACAACATGTTTCGTGATGCCCCAAGAAAAAGAGCTGTGCTTTAGACACCCAAAAAAGACATCTTAATCAGCAGAAGATGTGGCATTAATCAAAAGGTAAATGGTGACATTAACTGTGGATGGTAAGATTTATGGGATTAGGATCAGCTTATTTTGTGGTTGTAAGAATAAAATGACCTGTGTGGAGCCACTAAAATCTTCCCTGATGAAGCCAAGCAGCTGTTCTTTTCCATCATCCTATTGCAATGACCACCGATATCTATATAGCATTACCCACTTTGTTTAATAGTTCCAGCATGGGGCTTTGCTTATAAATAAGAAGACCAGAGAAAAGCCCAAGGCTAAAGTGAGAGAGGCATTGTCTCTTAATCATGGACAAAAAAAGCGATTGTTATATGAAAGAATGTGGAGCTCACTCTTCCATGAACATGGTTTGCTTTCTCTATATTTCTGGCTGGCTCCCAACCTCTCTATGGGATCCACTGGAAGCCTACACAGCTCAATAGAACCTTTATCTTCCTCCCATGGCTTCTGAGAACTTCATCACAACAGTTTTCCCTTCTATCAAAATTATGTTATAGTTGAAGAGTTATGACCAAAGCAAAAGCAAGTCATAAAAATTGAAAACCAATATAACCTTGTCACTAAGTATCTAAAGCTTTTCTTTGAGATGGTAGCAATAAATAAAGCACAACTTGGAACAGTAGAATTTAAGTTGTCAGGATACGCTCATCTGTAAAGCTATAGTTTTCTAGCAACCTTTTTGGTTTGCCTTAAGTTCCAGAGTTCCACACACAATCAAGTAATTAGAAGGGTCACCATAGCCAGCCTCATCAGTCTATGGAAAGTACTACAGAGTTTTCTCTCATGGAATAGAATTAGCCTACTTTCTTCAGTATTGAGAACTTTAGCTTCTTTGAACAAAATTGTGAAGTTTGCAAGTCTTCTGAAGGCATTCTACATAGTGCTTCATATGATCCCTTTTCTCACCTATAATTCAAAGTTGCCTTTAGCAAGAACTTTTTACCGAGAATTATTCGAATAAATAATCTCTCTGTCCTTACCTTCACTATGCTTTAATGGGATAGCTTCAATAGATGCTGTTCATCAGGCACTTTTTACAGGGAATAATGATTCACGATCTACTTCTGCAGCATGTCTTAGATGAGTTATCTTTTTTTCCTCCATTATCTAATTGCCTATTAACAGCTGATCCACCACAACCATAGTATATTGGCTTAGGTAACTATTTAAACCAAATCGTATCTGCGCAACGTGGTACCAGATCCATGTCATGTTTCTTGCCACCAGTTCAAGTACCATGTCGAGCTAGCATCAACAAGTTCTTAGAATAACACTCAGAGATTTTGAGTCCAGGATTTTATATGTGAGATATGGAAAGGATCTCTTCTTTGATTGGTTGGATAATTGAGTGGGGAAGGAAAAAGAACATATGGAATGCCTTCTTTTGTCAGCTGGAAGCCTCTAGTAGTCTAAATGTTGGGACAATCATTGGTTGGCACATCAAGGATATCTAGCAATTTATTATACCAACTACAGTGAAGATGCATAGAGAAGTAGGCATGTCAGATGAGAAAACAAAGCTTTAGAGTTTAATCAAGCTTTGATGAGAAATAAATAAACATCTATATGAGATGAAAGAAGATTAGTCTGCAAGCATTGAGAGGAAACTCTCAGCTTAGTGCAGTTTTGCTTTAAGAGAGTAAAATAGACTATTTTTCTTGAATTGTATTAGGCTCATAGACAAAGTTATGCATTGTAAAAGATTTTTTCACCAAGTTGATGCATTTGGCCCCATTTAAGTTGACAATCACCAGTGAATTAATTTCTACTGCCACAAACTCTAAACTTCAAAGTGCTTTCATTGTAATGAGCTGGGAGATCTGTTTGACCAATCTACCAGTAGCTTGGAATGGGGTTCTCTGAACAGGCTTTTTTTCCAGTTGGAACGCGATGTTAAGAGCAAGGACACTGCCATAAATCATAGAGATAGAATGTTCTGATCATACACTGTTGCAAGAGATGATTCAGTCAAGAAAATGATGAGAATTTTTTTGCTTTAGATCATCAGCACAGGAAGATCAGGTGCTCGTAGAGAATGAAAGTGACAGCTTACCTATACAAAAGTAATGAGATTTCTCATTGGAGCCTTGAGTTGTTAATCATTCTACATCATGGGGGTTGCTCCAATTTCATTCTGAATAAACAAATAGCAGGCTTACTTGTCATTGTAGATCTGTCTTCAAGTTGAAAAAGATCTATGGAAGTCCCAAAAACTAACAAAAAGTATTGCTGATAATGTGCCAGACACTGGAGTATCATTAGGGTTTAACTGTGGCTAGATTTAAAGATCATATAAACAATCCAACAATTGACCATGAGGAGTCTTAATCTGTGATGGGAAGTCAAATGGTCAAACATGAACTATAGTGATCCATCCAACTCTAAAATGTAGAAAAGTCATACAAAGCTGCAACTGCAATTTTCTTCTATCTGCCTGGAGGCTGAACTTGATGACAACATACAAGTCAAATAAGACTAGGACACTTGATATGCACTTTAAACTAACACCAAAATAACAGTGAACCACAAAAAGGAGATCTGATCAATATATCTCATTGAAACATTGAGAACCTATAAAGCAAGCCTGTATTGCTGCTGTGAATATTCAAACACTGGCATCTCTTACATAAGCCAACAACACTACAAGTGGACAATAGGGTCTGCTAAGCTTATGCTCAATACTATTGACTAATAAACTCAAAACTGACCCTTAACAACAATCTTATGTGGCCCTATCTTGGTTATTTCAAGTGTCCTGATTAAAAGATAATTGGTACAATACCAAATCTACTTGAATTAACTAAGCAATATCTAGCACTAGTGGGTAAAGGCTGCACCTGATAAAGGTAGTATAACAAGCTTAATTCTAACTAATTCAAACAGGAAGCACAATAAGAAAGGTTGAAATAAAAATAGAGAATCTCAATGGTTCATACAATATTGACAATCATTATATATTTTTTTTATAAACTGGATATGTAACAGTTTATTTAGAACAAAATTATATTTTTTTTACACTAATCAGAACAGTTTATGAGGTCTTAAGATAATAACCATTTCTTAAACCCCACAGCTCTGAGTAAAATATAGTAGCTGAGCTGCTAATAGAGAGAAGACAAGCAAACTTCGAGTCAAAGTCTTATGTCTACTAATTCTATGTTATCAATACATATCATAATTGCATTTGTTCATGGCGAATCATTTACCTACTGAATCTTCCTCTGGTCTTCGCCACCTAAAAGTCTTGTGCTGTTCAACTTTACCTGGTAAAGACTAAATGGAAATAGAAGAAAGAAGAGATACGAAACCACGGTGAGGAGAGGAGAGCTATATATGGCTAACCTTGAGCTTGGCGCGACAGGGGAATGAATGGGAAGCCTCAAGTCGTTTTGGAGGTTCTCCAACCACCACCGCTCGCCTTCTTCCGCCTCAGGCAACGCGCCCACGTCCTCCATCACGGTGTCGGAGATGCCCGTGGAGTTCCTGTGCCCCATCTCCTTCTCCCTCATGGCCGACCCCGTCATCGTCCCCCCCTCCGGCCACACCTTCGAGCGCAGCTGCGTCCAGGCCTGCGCCGACTTAGCCTTCTCCCCGCCCGGCCTCTTTGTCGACCTCAGCCCCTCCTCTCTCCTCCTCATCCCCAATGTCGCCCTCAAGTCCGCCATCCTCAGCTGGTGCCAGCGCTGCGGCGTCCCACCTCCACAACCTATCCCCCTCGACGCCGCCTGCGCCCTCATCCGCAGTCTCATGCCTCCCTCCACCAATCCACGTCCCCCTCCTCCGCCCCTCTTGTCCGACCCACCTCCTCATGTTGGTGGTGGTGGTGGTAGTGCGAGAAGAGATCAAAGAGGTGAATTCATGCGGCAATTCACGGCGTTCTCTCTCGACGAAGCAGAGGATGCCGAAAAAGGCGAGAGCTTTGGACCGCCACGGGAGTATGCGTACCCCTGTGATGGAACCGAAAGAGTAAGAGAAGACAGAGGTGACCTCTCCAGAGGCCGAGGATACGACGAAAAATATGAGGAATTGCGAGCTTCTTCGGCACTGCCGGACGGAAAAGGCTGCAGATCGATGAGAACCGTCCAGAATATGAGGGAGACGATGAGCCCCAACACCCCTTCCGCTTTCTCGGTTCGCACAACGAATCATGCTCCCTCCTTTTCGAAACTCTCGACCCCATCGGCGTCCGCGCACCAGTCTTCTTCCTCCAATTCCTCCATTACCGAAGCCTTCGTCGAGCAAGCGCCCAAAGAGCCGCCGCCGCCGACATCACAAGTCCAAAACCCGGCCGCTTCCAATCTCCCTGCGTCTCCGACCGCCGACTTCGATTTGTCGGAAGAGGAGATCCTGATTAGATTGATGGATACGGAGTCATCCGAGCAGGAGTCCGCGGTGGTGTTGCTCCGGCAAGCCACAAGGGAGAGCCGCGACCGCCGGATTGACCTGTGCACGCCTCGCCTCCTCGCCGCGCTCCGCTCCATGCTCCTCTGCAGCAGCGCCGCCGTGCAGATCAACGCTACCGCCGCATTGGTGAACCTATCCTTGGAACTGGAAAACCGCGTCCGCATCTTGAGGTCGGGAGCGGTGGCGCCGCTAGTGGACGTGCTCAAAGGCGGCCATCCGGAGGCCCGCGACCACGCCGCCGGCGCCCTCTTCAGTCTCTCTCTCGAGGACGAAAACCGGGCGGCAATAGGGGTGCTTGGAGCCATTCCGCCGCTACTCGACCTCTTTTCCGTGCCCTCAGCCGAAGGCGTCCGCGCCCGCCGGGACGCCGGGATGGCGCTGTACTACCTCTCCCTCGCCGGCTCCAACCGTTTGAAAATCGCGCGAGCTCCGGGGGCGGTGCGGGCACTGCTCTCCGTGGCGTTGGAGAGTGAGGAGGCTCCCGTCGACGGGGCACCGCCGCCGCTTGGGCCGGGCTTAGCGAGGCTAGCGATGATGATGGTATGCAGCCTGGCCGTTTGCAACGATGGGCGGGCGGCACTGATGGACGGCGGGGCGGTGGCGTCGGTGGTGTCGTTGATGAGGTCGCCAGCGGCTGCAGCGGTGGAGGAATACTGCGTGGCAGCACTCTACGGGATGAGCCGTGGGAGCCTCCGGTTCCGCGGGCTGGCGAGGTCGGCGGGGGCGGAGCCGGTGCTTATGCGGGTGGCGTATAGCGGCGGCGGCGGCGAGATGCGGCGTAATATGGCGAAGAAAACGCTTAGGGCGATGAGGGGGGAGGATGACAATGACGCGCCGCCGCCAATGGGATTCCCGGTGGACGACGACGGCAGCGTTGTCTCGGAGGGGTTGAAGTCGTTTCGCGGGGGCCCCAACCACCACGCTAACCCGTCGCGCATGAACTCGGCCGGGTTCTGACCGAGTTGAGATGAATCGTTATTGTTATTATTATTATTATTATTATTTTATGTTTGTTGGAACAGAGTTTTTTTTATCTTTATAAATGTGAGAAAATATCTAAGATTCAAAAAAAAAAAAAGAACATGGAAAATTTGAGGAGAGGCGTAGCTATCGAAGGTGTAGAAGTTAGACAATTGTGTAGTTCTATTTCCGTATTTAAGTGATCAATGAGCATTTCATTCTTTTTTTTTTATTGAATGATTAAAGAAGTAAAAAATGAATACTAGAATTATTTTAGTTGAATAATCATACAAGTAAATTAAATTCTTTCTGAAGACAGTTATATGGAATAGCAATCTGTAAATTTTCACATCCAATTCTTTCTTCTATATGGAATAGCAATCTGAAGACATTTAGTTTCCTTGTTTTATTTAGTGGGTCTCCCAAGGTCATGATTAGTTTCATTTAATTTGGATGGTGTATTGGTTTAAATGAAGTATTAATATGTCCATAATCCGACTATGTTTGTCTTTATACTAAGATCATTGTGAATAAATATTATTTGTTCGTCTAAGTGTCAAATTTGTTTTGTTTTCCAAACAAAACCCTCTCCTAATTTTATTTAAAGCTTAAATCATTTTTATTTTAGCCTTTGCAAGATTGACTCATGTCAGGTCATAATATACTGAAGAAGACCCTCAAACAATTAAGTAAATAGACGAAACAATCCTTCCGAATATATTTTTATACTGATGTCATAACTATATCAAGAAAGGGTTTGAAAATAATATTTAGTATTGACTCATCAAATGTAATCAATTTATTTTGATTTACATATTAGGGTTCTATTGATGGAAAATATTTGTGTTACGAAGAGATACCGTACTGCGTTGTTGCAAACGGATCCTCGTCTAGGATGACACCAATCACATCACGGGAGTGATGTAATCAAGATGGACGGTTGACATAGAGTCGTAACAGCCGCAACTGTCGTCTTGGGAAACCAATAAAGGTCGTTGCAGCGCAGGTAGAGGCCGTCTTCGTCCCCTCCTAATTTGCTAGGCTTCGTTGCAGCGCAGGAAGAATCATACAGGGCAGATGAATTGGAATCCTCCTGCTGCTCCGCCGCCTCCTCGTCCTCCTCTTCCGCCAGGGATTAGATTCGATCCGACCGGCAACGAGATGGTGCAGTGCTTCCTCCGGCCCAAGGTGCTCTGCCTGCCCTTGAACCAAGAGACGATAACGGATCTGAACATCTACCTCTTCCACCCCGACCATCTCCCCAGTAAAGCATCCACGCCATCATCTCTTCTTCTTCTTCCTCCTCCTCCTCTCTTTCTAGGCGGTATAAGTGGTCCTGCAACTGTTCTTGAAACGAAGCTGCCCGGTTCTTGAATCCAGACCTCTCGGCAGTGTCATGATTCATCTGATGGTTCTCATTTGGATCTTGGATTCGAAGCATTCTCACTTACGTTGGTAGTACTGCGTGCAGTTAACTTGGAGGGTCCGGACGGGCTGTACGCGCACTTCTTCGTGCGAAGGGAGCCGAGCGAGCAGAGGCAGAGGTGCCGACGCACGCCGCATGGCTACTGGAACGAAGTGGGCGTAGAGGAGGCAGTCCGAGACGAGTCATCGAGCGTGATCCTGGGATTCAAGAGGAACTTTGTGTTCTTCGAGGGAAACAACGAGACCCTTTGGGAGATGGATGAATACCGCCTCAACCAGGAGATACAGGGGATGACGAATATGATTGACCCCAGGAGGAACAACTACGTCATCTGTAAAGTGTACAGGGAGACTTCACAGTCGTCTAGTGATTTGTCATTCAGTTCTGTAGATGCTCAGCTAATCGGCAGCGACGAATCGGACAGCGGCACGGCGGCCAATAAAAGGAGACGCAACTGAAGAAAACAGCTCTGCAGGTGATTCAATCTGTACGTGTCGCATGCTACGCCGAAGAAGGCAGATTCTGCTTTACGCTATCTTTGTTTTCCTTAGTGGAGGTACAGTGTGATCAAAGTTTCATGTTCTTCTTGAAATGATTGTTGTGTTTCTGAACAAGTTGACGGATCTTGGCATAATAAAAGAATAGTTTACTGGAATAATCGCTTCTGTCTTTTACTGTTTGCTCTCCAGTATCGTTTGGACGCTGCTGTTCTTGGATCCTAAAGTTTCGATGAATTTTTTGTTGCAGAATTTTTTTAAAAATTCAGATCACTAAAAATTTATGATTCTTTATTTTGTTTATTTTAGATCATAGTAGTTTTAAGGAAGCAATAAAAAAATAAAAATGATAAAGATATTAATAAAGAAAACCAAGCCAATAAGAATAGAACTTACTAAGATTGATGTGAGTCTTCAAAATAAAATATAATATAATTAGAAATATTCAAAAGCACAAGAGGATGTTCTCAGCAACAAATGATACTTTTTCTTGGGTTGTTAGATTTGAAACTGTTAGAATTTTTTTGGTTTTAATTGCTCATTTGAGTTAGTTTATTAATTAATTTGGTGTAAAATTTATATTTTTAAATAAAAATTTACAATAATAGATTTGAATTACTGAATCTAAAAGTTTTTTAGTTAAAAAATAAGAAAAGAATATGTATAAGCTAAAGAAAATTCTTTTTAAACTTAATAAGCACAAGGGCCTGGCCTGGTATAATACAATTGACTTCTATTTTCATCCAAATAAATTTTAAAAAATAGTAATAAATATACTCTTTATATAAAGAAGGAAGGTAAAAATAATCCTTTTATGCTTTGCCTTTTTGTCGATGATATTATATATATAAGTTTATCTAAAACTCTTGTGACAAAATTTTAGAAATACACGATGAATAAGTTTAAAATATTATATCTGGATTTACTGTACTATTTTTTTGGATTAGAGGTGAAGCAAGGATTAGATAAAATTTTTATTTCACAAAGAAAGTATACAATATATTTACTTAAAAAGTCTAACATGATTAATTATAAAGCTACAATAATACTTGTGAATATAAATGAGAAATTAAAGTTTGAGGATAGTACATTTTGATAAATAAAATATACTACGAAAGTTTAGTTGGAGATTTGATTTATCTAGCTCGTACTTGATTAAATATTACCTTCTTTATTAGTGTAGTATCTAGATTTACGCATAGTTCAAGTAAATATCATCTCATAACTGTTAAAAGAATTATGCATTATATTATTAGAATTATAATTTATGATCTTTGATATTTTTATAATTTTAAACATAAATTATTTAATTTTATTGATTGTGAATGAGCATAAGTTTTGGACGACAGAAAAGTACCTCGTGTAATATTTTCAACCTTGGATCAAGATTTATATCTTAGAGTTCAAAAAAGCAAATAACAACTACATCAATATCAAAAGAGTTGCAATATTAATATCTTATCGAGTAATATGACTTTGAAGACTTTTTAAAGACCTTCATCAAAAATAAAAAAAATTAAAATATTTTATGAAACAAAGTCACAATTGAAATAACGAAAAATCTAATCTTTTGTGGAAGAATGAAATATATAAAGATACATTATCATTTCATTTGATATCTTATAAAAAATGAAACTATAATAATAAAATATGTAACACAAATGAACAAGTTATGGATATTATCATTAAATTATTTTTATTTTAGAAGCATATTTATTTCATGTCTCAAATTGATATATATAACTATCAATCAAAGGTGAGCATTGACAATTGATTTATAGGTATCTTAGGTAGTTATCATATTCTAGATAGTTCTAGTTATGTTCTAAGTATTTCTACCTAAGTGACATCTAAGAAGTTAATATAATAGGGATAGTTTTTGCACCTAATTTAATTATAGGTAATATTAGATATTGAGATAGTTACCACTAATTTTTATAAATAAAATCATGGTTCAAAAAGCAAAAGTGTGTGCACTTGAAATATTTTATAAATAATTTTAGTTTTACTTTTTATTTAATACTATATTATTTTTTTGATTAAAAATATTTTTTAAATTATATCATAATATTCTATTTTTTTTCATTCTCATACTCTTCGTTAGCAACATACATAACATTTCTTCATGCACCGAAAGTCGTAGAAGCAAGGCCGACACTGACGCACCCCAAGTGGCTACTAGAGGAAGTGGATGTAGAGAAGCTAATCCGAGACAAGTTTTTAGACTTAATGAGATCATGGCATTCAAGAGGACCTTTGCATTCACCAAGCTAACACTTGCTGAGAATAGATGAATACAATCTCAACTTTGGCGATAGAGGGGACGAGCAATATCGGTGATCGCAGGAGGAACGACTAAGTCATTTATAAAGTATATATGGAGAACGAAACATTAAGTACATACAGTTCAGAGACATCTAATGACATATGTCTAATTATATATTACATAATATAATTAGCTACTTTTAGTATCTAAATCTCTATACTTTTAAAAATTATATTAGAATTCTTATACTTACGAAAGTGAAACATTTAACTATATATTTTCCCACATCGTGATATCTGTTAATAGAAATATCGTATGCATTCAATGATAAATCGAAGTGAGACATAATTAGTACATGCTTAATAGTAAACCTTATAATATTTTCATCAATAGAGTTGACGGTGTGAGGAACAATTAAGTTAACTACTTCACTTTCTTAAGTATAAGAATTTCAATATAATATTCGAAAGCATAAGGATTAAAATATTAAAGGTAATTAATTAAGGGAGTAATATATAATTACCTCAATGATACGATGATGAAGCAGCAGCTTAGCAAGACGACGACATTGATGAAGCGGACAGCTCGTTCTCCAGTTGATGCAGTCTACGTAGCCTACTTATTTAAGTTATTTTCGTTCTTGGATGAACTCTAGTGGCTGTTTAGTAGCATATTGGGTCATGTCCTCTTGTGGAGGATGCAGCGAGGGTTCATCCTTTAGCATTACCAACAGTAGTGGCGTGATCAAAATTTCATGATATATTACAATAATTGATGCGTTTCTGAAGTTGATATCTCTCGACATTGTAAAATAAGATTTCACCGGACGTACAGTACTTCCTTCTTCTTTGTTCACTGTTTGCACTCAAGTGTTGTTTTTGCCAGAACTGTGGCAGGTGCTGTTCTTGTATCCATAAGCTTCGCTAAGGCTTTGGTCTTTGTAGTAAGAATGCCGCTCTACCTATGGTTTCCCATCCACATGAACAGGGCAGAGGCAAGCCCAAAACCCTAGCTCAAAGTACTATTTTATTTTGATTTAATTTACCAAAAGAACTCTCTGTCAATGTGTATTTCATGTTTTTTTTTTTCATGATCCAATGTCTTGGTGTTTCAAAAAAATAATATTTAATTGCTAGATGTATATTCTAATAACCACTAATTTTTATCACGATCAATCTAGTTGTATATTCTAATAATATTTTGGTCACATATTTACGTGCTAATATGGTGTTGCACTCTTCATTAAATTTTGTCTGACACAAGTTCAAGATGATCTTATCTTATATTCAACCTACAACCATTCTTACCGAATTATCTCATTAATAATTTTTTAAACTTGATCAATAGCCCTTGTCTTCGATGGGAAGATCATCTTGTAGCATTAGGAAATATGGATTACATATAGGATTATTATATTAATCATAGAAACTGTAATAATTTTGGTGATAGTAGGAATTATAGTAGGTAGAGCTGAAGGGCGAGGAGGAGGTACAGAGTCGAAGGTGGTGGTGGACAAAGCTACTGTCTTATTGCTTACTGCAGAAACTATTAACTTGTATGAGGTGAGGGAAGGAGGAGAAGAGATTATTGCCCACATCTTTCTACTGTGGAAAGCATGGGGTTTGGGTGGGTGAGCGCTGTTGCACAGCACGCAGCGAATGGACGGCGAAGAATGACACCAACACTGCCGAGTCCGCGGCAAAGACAGTGCGTGCGATCCACGCGTCTCCTGAGACACACGCCGGAGGGGTGTTCGACGATTGGCGCATGACTTGTCGTCCTAGTTATCTGTTTCCTGCAGCTCGTCTGGCGCTGGAGATCACTACAGCTCGGTCTTTGTCTCTCCATGAAGCCTAATTTGTTCTTCGTTGATTTATATCTAGCATGTCAGTCATAGACGAAAGCAAGTCAGAATCTTGCAGTAGATTGATGCATCAGACTCTGTCTGATCGAGCTTGTGACCTGCAAAACTCAAATAAGAATCTTTATTGGCTACAACTATGACTGAAAATTTTATTGCCTTAATCTGCCAGTAACATGGAACAAGAGTTTGCAAGATATTTAGAGGTAGATCAGAGAAGTGGAGGGAGAGTGACAGGTGATCAGCTTCAGTGCGCTCCCTAACTTTGGAATGAACCTTTCAACCAAAGTGCTGTGATTGGGTTTAGAAGAAACATGGTTTTGTGTCATATTTTGTGTGAGCAAAGAGCAGGAGACTTGGCTCAATGCTCTCATTTCACTGTCACTGGCTTCTTCCTCCGTATGAGGCAACAAATTTGACTCTTGTCGAAGACAGGTGTTGGGAACCTCCGCATCCCAAGCCACAGATGGCAACAGTCATTTCATGGGCAAGTCAAGCATATATATCAAATGACAACAGTAACTGGTTCTGATAGAGCCAGAAACACGAACAGTCTCGATTACCAAGAATCATTATGCAGAACAATTCATTTGGGAATCAGATCGAACACCTTGCGGTCATTGTCACTCCTCAGCACCTCGATGGCCAGGCGATCGAGTAATATAAGTGGCAAGTCAAGCTTATCAAGAGAGAACGAAGAGCTCTACAGTTGAGAGAACCCAACACGACCGACGCGACCACACGTCGACGACACGATTCGACCGCACAAAACTCGCACGGTCGATGTGAGACCTCGAAGATGAGGTTTCACTACGTCCAATCCGATAATTAATTGGGTCGGATTCGAACATATTCGTGGCTCCAAATAAATCGGATTTTAAATCAGATGCGATCAAGAATTGACACAACGTAACGTTGTGAACTGCCCTAAATTACTGCTTTGGGACTCGGTCAAACCAATTAAATCCCACAGGGTATGTCATAAGCGATAAAATATTTTGGATAATCCTTGTATTGATACTTCGAGGTAGCAGTATCCGTGAAACCTGGAACAGTGACTTGTAATCATGGTCAAATTAATATAGTATTACTGTTTTAAGCATCATAATTAGTGTTTGAAGGTGACACATAGATAATTATTTTTATATAAAGAATAAGTAATATATATATATGTATATAAATAAATTAGTCCGGGGGGGATCTTTAACCTCGTCAGTACACCAAAAAAAGAAGAAATTAACATTGTACTCGCAGGAATGGAACCCAAGCCACGCACTTGCCCTCCTCCCAAGAATCTCACGTTGCGGTGGCATTAGTAAACTAAGAGCTTCCATTAATAGAATAACGGGAGCATCAAACGGCACACGGGCTTCGCTAATGACGCAATCAGACAGGCCACGAGGCGAGGTGCACGTGTCGTACAACGGGTTAGTCAGGCCCGTGTACGGTACACGCGACCCGACGCCCACTCACACGTCAGCGTCGACTTTTGCCACCGTCCCCGGCAACCCGTGGCGCACCCATCGAGGATGACCCATCGCCCGCTCCCGCCGGCCCCACCCTCCCCGTCCTTCCCTCGTCCTTCGCCTTAACCCCGGGGCCCGCAGGTCGACGGGAATCGCGAGGCTCGTGGGAGTTCCCGCCCGTATGATAGGGGGCGTGGCGCGCAGACTCCGAGGGCGATCTGGAGTCGGTCGCACCCCCATCGATCGGACGGCTGTCTTCGGAATGCAAACTCGTTCCTCCACGGATCTCCGGATGGTCTGTGATCGGAAAGGAAAACAGTGGGACCCACCACAGGCACGTGTTATAGGCCTGGAATGACCATAGCAATACCCTCCTGCTCCTGCTCCCCTGCTTTATAGGGGCCAAAAACAAGATTAATCTTCTCTTTTTTCTTGACAGTGGATTCAACTTTGCTACTTGATATAAATGTATATATATACTGTGATAAACAAAGAAGATTGTTCAATAAATATATTTCTTTTTTGTTTTCAGAGAGAACTCTTATGAAGGAAGGAAGGAGAAAGCTGTGAGGGGAGAGGCCTCCTTGGTTACTGTTTGTAGGGAATGGCTGTTAGGCATAGACCTCCCTGAGGACACAGCTAAAGAGGTGTCAGAGATGGATCTTTGATCCCTGTTCTCTTACATGTAATTTGAAGGCAAGGCTGCAGAGTGCTCAGAAACAACTGTATGCAGTGGAAGAGGGAACTTGTACATTTCCTTTCCTTCCTGTGAACTCTTAAAAATCTGTCTCATGACAAGCTTCCTTTGGATGACTGAAACCTCGCTCGAATGCTTTCTTTGTCAAAGCCCTGCATGCAGTCCCCATTTTTCTCCTCTTTCTTTTATTCTTTCCTTTCACTATAACAAGTTTGCTCATACTCATCTTTGTCCGAAAGGTGGAACAAGTAGGGAGGATGATGAACAGACAATGAATTACGCAAGAACACAGTTGTTTCCTCTGACATATTCCATCCATTCTACCCTCTAAAAGACTTGTGAGATGTGTCGAGGAGGATTATTACTGAGGTAAAAATTTCTACCGCGAGAGGCTTTTAGCAGGAGACCAAGAATGGTTGATGGGTGGAAGGAGACTCGAGGATGAGTCAGTGCCGTGGCCCACTTGGTGGTGGGCGTCACGTGCGGTCTGCAGTACGGCGCTCTCCTCACTTTACATATCCCCTCTCCCTGCAACGATGCAACGACGCCACCAAACACCAACCATTGAGTGTGTGTGTGTGGGTGATGAGAGAGAGAGAGAGAGAGGGAGAGGGCGAGGGAGAGGGAGAGAGACGGACAGGCCAACCCCCGCCTCTGCGCCTTTGGCACGGCTCAGTACCAACACTTGCAGGCTTTTATACCCTCTACCTCTGTCTCTCTCTCTCTCTCTCTCTCTCTACACACTCTCACCTCTCATTCATGTCTCTCACACACGCAGTATACTGTTATCAGATACTTGTAGTAAAAATACTGGTGGTGTTATTGGAGGTGTCAGTGGCACTGCAGCAGCAAACGATCGGACAATGAGAACGCTGAAGGCGTGTGATGGGGTGTGAATGTGTATGTGAAAGACAGGTAGGAAAAAGAAGGTTGAGATGGATAGGAGATCGATGGCAAAAGGAGAGAGAAAGGCACAGGGAAATATGCCTGCGTCTCCTGCCGCAGCTGCCGCCTCTTGTTTCCACGCCCGCGGAGGGCGCATGGGGTGCTGCCGCGGTGAGGCTAAGCGACGCGTCACCGCCTCTCGGATTCCCGTCCTCCGCCGCGTACCGCATTTATACCCCACCTGCGCCGCTCCCAGTCCCTGTCTCCCCCTCCCTCGTGATCCCTCCACTGACCACTATTTTTGAACCCTCTCGAGCGTGTTGGAGATCCGTTTGGGCTCGTGAGTCCGCGGCCGCCGACCGATGGGGGAGCCCGTGCCGAGCGCGCCGCCGCTTTCGGCTCCACCAGTCGTGGTGGTCGCTCCCAGACCCAAGTCGCCGCCCAAGTACCCCGACCTCTGCGGCCGCCGGAGGCTGCAGCTCGAGCTGCAGATGCTGAACCGCGAGATTGGCTTCATCGAGGTAACCCAACAAACCTTCTCGTTGACCCAAATATCGGATTTGTGGAACTCTTTGAGTGCTTGCGATGGCTCTGCATGGAAGCAACATTTAGATGGGTTATCTTGCAATCTTTAGACTCTGCAATTTGGGTAGCAAAACATTTTGATTGAAGAGCTAAAAATGCTGCCTTGCTCGATGGTTGAAGATAGAAGGGCACTGTCACCCTCAAAACAGAGCTATGAATCCTAGTCCAAATGAACAGATGTCAAGATGGAAGACATACAGTAACAACATCAGGTTTGTCAAAGGCAAAAAGAACATTTTTTAATGGCAAAAGATGCTGATGTGGCTAAAGGAATTTTTTTTGAATGGATCTTTCTGTCTCCAGCAACATATCTGTTGCTACAGCTTCACTGGTGTGCATCCGGTAGATCATCAATGTTCAGCTGGAACAATTTCGGAGACTGCACTGAGGCATTGTTTTGCTATACATGTAATGTATAAGATATATATATACACACACAGTTCGGCTTGCATGAGTTCTTCTTCAGGAACTTGAAGTATGTGCCTGTTATACAAAATAAAACATATAAATGCTATGTGTGAGACCAGTGACATGATGATATGCTATCTTTTCTGTGAGCTTTGCTATGTGTGGCATGCTGATATGTGTGAGCTTTGCTATCTTTTCTGTGGAACTAAATATTGACTTTAAATCTACAGATCAAGTAATTCCCGTAATAGAATTGGTTGAAGGTTTGTATATATCTATATTGACTTTGCAGCATGAACCTGTAAAAATTAGCTGCTGCTGACATGCTTCTCTGTTTTACGTTTAAGTTTCCGTTGTGAAATATAAATATCTCATTGAAATTTTATTTTTGAGCAGGAGGAGTTACAATCAATTGAAGGAGTCCAACCTGTTTCCAGATGCTGCAAGGAGTATGCTTCACTTTTTGGCTCTTGTACATTATTTGATTTTATTTTCTTTGTGATTGAGAAAGCAAAATTGGTAGGTTGCCTCCGGATGTATGTTATGTTCGACCAAATCTCTGGAAATGTGTATAAGAAGAGACTGCCACTCTTTTCTCTCCTTCATCAGCTGCTTTTCTCACAATAATAATGTTCCACCACTTTTTTCACTTTGAATTGTGTAAAGCTCCATTGCTGGCTTAAGTGACTATAACTTGAACCTATATTAGCAACTCCAATAAAATGCATCTATAATGCTGATGATAGGAACGATCAATTTAGATAATGCATATAAATGAATTTTTTGCTGAAGTTCTTGATATAGTTTACTTCTGCCATAGAGCTTTTAGACATTTGGGTAAGAGTTACAATCTTCCTTATCTTCTGTCCGTAAGTGTGGTGTGGTAGTTTTCTGCTTTCTTGTTCTCTGTAGCTGTTTCTGGTGGCCTAGGCTCAAGTTGGGCTCTCCTACTTGTGCTCTCATGTAGCAGTTTCATGTATTATTTTCTTTCTCCTTAATAAATTAATGGGATAATTAGCTCATTCATCCTCCCAGAAATGAAAAAAGACTTGTGAGATCCAAGTTGTCTATTGAACTTAAAACCTCGAGTGCAAAACCATATTCAGTGTCATATAGACTTGGGGTATCCAAGTTAATAGTTTGTTCCCTGAGAAATTCTAGTGCTTTCAACAATTTTAAGATTGTATATCATTTTATGCAGACTAAAACTATAAATCATGACTATTTTGCAGGGTCAACGAGTTTGTGGGAATAAAACCAGATCCCTTGATGCCTATGTATGATCCTTCAATTTCACCTGTTGAATACTAAGGCTTATGTGATATGTAAAAACATATAACATCTGTATGCTTGTTTTGTCAAATAGAAATAAGCGGAGGCACGCATCGTGTTGCTTGTGGAGATGGCTGAGGTACTTACTCGATTCTATTTCAGTTTTGTTACTTACTTTGATGAACACAATTAAAGGAAGATATTTGCAATCCTGAAGCTGTGAAGATAAATAGAACTTAACATACAGAGAAAACAGGGAAAGTGTTTGGTCTTGTTGATGTTGCTGCATATTATAGATTCATCTGCACTTTTTGTTCTTATTTGAGGCATCAGTATTCAGCATTACCAAGTCTTTAATCTATTAACGCCTTACATAATTATCAGTGAGAATCATAAACCTTCATTCTCCACATTCATGTTGTCATGTGACAATTAAAATCTCACTCAGAAGAAATCAGCTGCACTACTTGTCATGTTGTGTTGCTTCAGATAATTGGTGATTTCTGCTTTCACGCCTTCTCAACTCTGCCTACATTTTCTTATTATACTTTGGTATGATGTGTTATGCCTATATTTTCTTGTTCTTACCCTTTTTTAACGTAGTAAAAATTAAGAAAACTGAAGTATTGGTACTTTTCCTAATATGCTTGTTTTCACCCTGTCTAAATGGTTCATTTGCTATATTATAAATTAAAACAATGCCAGTCCAGTTCTGGCATGCTTAACTGATGGAAATTATGGTCCATGGAGTTACTAGCCTCTTGGTGTTGATTGGCTTCTGAGGTTATATGATGACCAAATCTTGATTGTTATGAAGGTCTGTTCTTGAAGGTGTTAAAAAATTTCTACAAATTTCTATAGTTTAGCTGTTGAAGTTTAAGTGTATTTACAACTTCTCATTCATATAATGTACGTTGATCGAGCAGCAACAACTATAAAGGGGTTCTAATCTTAGTACAGATAAAAAGTTACTTTATATTCAGTGTAATTTTGTAGGCTGTGCTTGGATACATAATTATACAGTAAAGTGATATTGAGTTAATAGTTTTTTGTGCTTGTGAATCTGAAAGGTCAGTGTTTATTTATGCTTTAGCAGATGTGAGCTTCAAGAAATTTTGTTAAAAGGGAAAAAAGACAAAACTAGAAATTAAAAAGAAGAAACAAAATGAACTAACAATAGAAAGCCATAAACGAACAACAATTACTTGTCTCTGATGTTTGTTCTTGTTGACTTATTCCTTTGGCATTGTTTTGGTTGAAGAAGTGTTACAATAATGTATTTTCCTATACTCAAAACACAAATGACTAGCATAAAGCATGACCATTTGAACGAGTCATTCAGAACATTTATTTACTCTGATCGGTATTTGACTTGGTGAAACTTTTGGATCTTCCCTTCAAGTTTTGTTGGTCAATCATGGCATTCTTTCCCTTATTGATTTGTTAAGTTCATCGTATTCATTTTGGATTCATTATTGTGCTTTCATGCCGTCTAACTGCAACATTCTATGGCACCAGAACATTGCTCCAGAAACCAGATATCTTGTTTTAACATATTGGATACACAGAATCTTTTGCTAGATAACAATTTTCAGATCCGGTTGATTACACATGACCCGACATACTTATTATATGGACATCATTCTTTTTCATAAATATCTTGACAATCATTCCATATATTTAAAGAGTCACAACATATATTGCAGCATCATATTCATTTTGGATTCATTTTAGTTGTTAGTGTCATATCCTTCAGCATCATATTGTTTGGTTTTTGCGCAGGTCGAAGTTGTGCTTTAACTTGTCATGGATTTGCTGCCTCAGTGGGTGTATGCTTGAGCTTGAAAGACCAAGCTGTTCTTGTCCACAGAACTGTAACCGGTGTCAATGTGGATGTCCCTGCCCTCGATGCTGTGAGGCTCCTACCTGCACACCATGCTGCAGTTGTTCCCGAGTTCCCTGTAGTTGCAGCAGAGCACCCTGCAGCTGCTTGAAGCTTCCTTGCAGTTGCATTGGAGCATGCTGTAGCTGCTTGAAATCTCCTTGCAGTTGCAGCAGAAACTGCAGCAATTGCTCGAAAACACCTTGCATTTGCGACGGAACATGCTCCTGCTGCTCCAAAATTTCCTGCAGCTGTGGTGGAACATGCTGCAGCTGCTCGGAGGTTCCTTGCAGTTGCACCAGAACATGCTACAGGTGCTCCAAAACTCCTTGCAGTTGCAGTGAAACATGCTGCAGCTGCTCAAAAGTTCCTTGCACTTGCGGCTCAACATGCTTCAGCTGCTCAAAAGTTCCTTGCACTTGCGGCTCAACATGCTTCAGCTGCTCAAAAATTCCTTGCAGCTGTGCCGGAACATGCTGCAGCTGCACAAAACATCCTTGCAGTTGCGCTGGAGAATGCTGCAGCTGCTCGAAAACTCCTTGCAGTTGCGCTGGAGAATGTTGCAGCTGCTCGAAAACTCCTTGCAGCTGCGCTGGAGAATGCTGCGGCTGCACCAAAAACCCTTGCAGTTGCGGTGGAACATGCTGGAGTTGCCCAAAGGCTTGTTGCAGCAGTTGCTCCGATGTGTCTTGCTGCAAACCGCAATGCCATTGCTTCAACGCTTCCTCCTGCAGGCCTCACTGCTGTAGCTGGTGGCCTTCCTGTTTCAGGCCATGGCGGTGTGGCTGGTGGCCGTCATGCTCCAGTTCATGCTGTGATCAACCATGTTGCGGTGGCCGGAAGACATCATGCTCCAGTTCATGTTGTACTCGACCACTCTGCTGCGACTGGAGGCCGTCCTGCCCCGGTTCCTGTTGTGCCCAAGGATGGTGCCGTGGGTGGAACCCTACCTGCTGGAGACCACAATGCGACTGCTCATGGTGCTGCGGCTGGAAACCTTCATGCTGTTCCGGAAGACGGTGCTGTAGCTCGAAGCCTTCGTGCTCCAGAGGCTGCTGCGCCTGCGCCCTCCCAAGACTCTCCTGCCCAGAGTATTCTTGTGGCTGTGTCTGGTCCTGCTCCAAGTGCACAGATGCATGCCTCTTACCTAAATGCACCAAAAAACCCTGCTGCATCACTGGATGTCTATGTTAAGATTCAGACCATAAATTTGTATTCCTTTATTCTAGCTTGACATGCCATATTATATATTCTATTGTATCTCTGAAACATGTTCAATATATAGAATTCTGTGTAGTAGTCATTCTTGATTATTAATAGCTCCTCCGCCAGACTGCACACATTATTTCTGTTGCAGGCATATCGTTTTCTTCAGTGAGGAAGAAAGAAAAGGTGGCAGAGGAATCAAGATAAGGTTGACTATCATCAATGGCATCCAAATAATGGTGGAGTTAATATATGCAGATGTATATACGCAAGCAATGCACCCATCGATGATGAGATTGATAGATATAGACAAATAGATAGAACATGTCGTTTATGTTGTCTCGAGACCATCCGCACAATTGCACTCGAAACTCTTCATGCTGAGGTCATGTGAGCTTCTTTTTGTCTTCTCACGGAGAGCATCGCCTCCTTTGAGGTTGCTGTCTTCTTCAGACCAAATGCAGACAAATCAACGCTTCTTTCCTTGTCGAATACATTGAGCAAAAGTTGTTTTGACTTTATGATTTTGCTATTGGAGAAAAATAAATCACTATATCACTTGGATTTAGTCTAACAAATACAGATTATTTTCTAAAAATCTGATAGATATATTATTATTAACTTGAGCCAAAGTATCTTAGATTAGCTATTTGGTGACAGACTGAATCAATTATCTATTTATTTATGTTTTAAAATCATATTATTGATAGTAATTATCTTTTTATAGCTCTCTTCCTTATATATATATATATATTTGTGGGTAGGTTTTCGGAGTTGGACTTAAATTCCACCGCGAGTGAGCAGAAACGAGTCCGTATTCTTTTAAACCACGTTCGTCCTCCCTTGCTTTTCTAATCGTGCGTCCGCCTCTCCGCCACCAGGACCGCTGTAATGGCCACGTCCGACGATGACGCCCAAAGCTGGCCGCCGCGGCCTTCCACACGTGGCCCCATGCTCTTCCGCATGCCGCACCGCTGGGCGGCGGCCCCGTCTCTGCGGAGGAGGAAGATGACCGTTGTCCGGCTGGGCTTGCGCCGGGGGTGGCGGTGGCGCGGGCGACGGCTCCTGGGGGGGCTCCTCCGGCGTATGCGTCTCCGGTGGCTGGCGGCCATGTACCGGTCGGCGCTGAACCGGCTTCGGGAGAGCTACGGGGCGGTGGTGAGGGATCTGATTGAGGCCCAGGCCGTCCAGTCACAGCTCATGAGGGAGTCCTACTTAGCCGTCCCCTTCCCGGTCACCGCCCCTTACATCCATCATACCCGCTCCTAATCATGTTATAATTCCTCTCTTCTTCTTCCTCATCCTCATCTTCTTACAGAACATTTCTTTCTTCCTGTGTCTCAGTTTCCTTTTAGCTCTTGCGTATGGAGCCAACCATGGCTCCTCCCTCTGCTTTAAAGTTGGTGATCACATGATGCATGTAGAGTAATCGATCATGAACGCATGTCAGGCTGCTTTAAAATTGGCGATCACATGATGCGTGTACCCAAAGGACGATCACACGCAAGTCTGAAATCTTCATGTTTAATAAATATGATATTAATATGATGAAAATTGCGCAGCGTCAGGAGATTGATTATGGTGTTTCCTATAACACATTGTTTATTGGAGTTAAGCAACTCGAGATGTATTATTTAAGGGACATGATGTCAGTGGCGGCCATTCTTCCATCCTATAGTGCTAAAATCCCGCATGGCACGTAGATAAAAGCGTGTGGAGTTCAAATCGGTAGATCTTGAGAATGCATCCATCATTGAGAATTCTACTTAATCTACAAAATGGTTGTATAAATGGATGTATGTATGTATGTATGTATGTATAGGTTCTAAATTGAGGATCTTCATAGTTTAACTTTTCACAGGATTTTCTCAAGGAATAATAAAGCAGGAAAGTACATATTATGCCACTTCATCAGGGAAGATTGAAGATGTGATGTTCAGATTTTTTACTCGAAGAAAACAAATGAATGTACAGATGAATGAATGCATCATCTATGACATCAAAGAGAGAATGCATCTCATCCGAGAGGGGGTTGGGGCCTATGGCCAAAGATTTGGTAACCAATGGTTGGGACATAATACAATGCATCTAATGATGAAAGATTTGACAAGTTGATGATCTACGATTTATCTACCTGCAGAAACGTAAGCATTACACTACACTGAGGTCATACCTTTGGCAAACCCAGTTGCAGAACACTACAAAAAAGATCAAAGAATGCATTCCATTCCACACAAGCAATCTCATGGAAGAAGCAGGTCTATTCAGTGGATTGGTGAAGTCACACTGCATCATTTCCAGCTCATTAGCAGGCCTAATCTGCATGCATGGAAACATTGCTTGACTGCAGAAGTTAGCCTGCTTTCATAAAGAACTTTCTGTTCATATTCGCAAAGAATTCTCATGATCATGCTTTCAAATTCCTTTGCACATCATAACAACATGAAAGAAACTTTTTTATGTTAACATAAGAGAAACATACGCTCATAAGGAGTTGTCAAAAGTACATCCGGCCAAAGCTAAAATATGCAATGCAAGTTGGAATATATCGTCCCCTGCATTGCTTTCAGACAAGCCACAATCATCTGTCATGTAACATTTCAAAGGAAAAAAAATATAAGGCTCACTATTTTCTCTTTCCTCACAACTACAATGGAGGCCTACTTGATAATATGAAGTGCTTTGGAGATTTCAGCATGGCTAGGCACCTTTCTCAGAGTTTTTCAGCTTCAGCATGTGTGTTTGTGCCCCTTATTCAAGTTTCTTAGAGCAGCAGCTGTGTTAAGGCATTGATCTGCATGATCTACTGCATTCTGTTGTTTGAGCAAGTTAAATTGGTGTCAAGACTCTAGATTGTGGAGGCCAATCAAAGTATTATGGAACAAGACTCCACCTAACCCCTGGATTCTCTAGTTGCTTCAGTTGCGATCGTGCCCTAGATTCAGAACATGATGATGATAGGCTTGGTGACATAGAACCATCTAATTTTATAAAAGATTTTTAAAAAATTATTATAGGCAAACAAAACAATAATAAGTCATCAATTAATTGGTCTATAAATTCTAAAGTCTTTTGATCTTTCTAGGGGACTCCTTTTATATCAAGTACACTCATGTATTAAGCATGCTCATTTACTATTTAAGTATCGTATAATCACATTTTAGGTTTCTAGAGACATACTATTTTTTTAGGAGATTAAGTGACTCCTTTTATATTTCTAAAACTTATTTACTCTTCTTCTGGTTTTTCTATGGACTCTTTTTATATTAAGTGTACTCTTGTATTAAGTACACTCATTTACTATTTAGATATTCTAGAAATTATATTTTGAATTTCTAAAGAACATACTAATTCTCCAGGAGATTACTATTGAAAATCATTGCCTTGATTGATTATACTAAGGTTCCTAAATCCCTATAGTTAATGAAGCTTATCAAAGGATAATTTACTTGAAATTTGAATAAAAAAAGACTTACATATTTTCTCTTCTAATCTCTTATATTGTTCTCTTGCTATTTTGCTCTCTTTTTTTCTCCTTATTTCTCTCTTCTTTTTTACTTTATCTACATCAATTTGGTATTAGAGTCAATCAAGAAATCTGTTGTGTATCCCATACAGTTTTAACTAGCAAAAAAAGTTTCGATCAACACTCAAGGATCATTGCACCTTCAATGTAAATCTCTTGCATGTGGAGTTAGACTTCGGAGTGACTATCTCTACAGAATTGGTGGACCACATAGCCCTTAGTGCCGAATAAATTTTAAAAAACTTTACTAACATTTTTATTAAAAATTATATATTTTATTATATCATGATTTTCATGACTTCTTCCCCGTTTTCTCCCCCTTTTTTTCTATTTATCACCCTTTTTCTCCCTTTTAGCTACAGTATCACTAAAATTTAAACACTTAAAACTTACAAAAAAAATAAAACAAAAAATAAGAACAAAAGCAAGAACTATTTGAAACATTGTATTTTCTCCATTCTTTACAATCCATAGCTTCAAATCAAAGAATTTTACCTACTCCCCAAGCCCTAGTTCGAACAAAGCCTAGGTCCACCCATAGGGAACCTATTTATAATCATGCTCAAATAATTTTTGATAATCAAGCTGTTGACCTTAATGATAAATTCCTGTAACCTACTAGAAATCCACAAACCCGAGTAATGGACTAATGATAAATTCCTGGAACCTACTAGAAATCCACAAACCTCCTGCAATTGATCTCATTTGGAGGCTATGCCAATGAAAAACACTTGCAAAGTAACAAAAAACTGGAACAGCTATAAAATTGCAGTCCCAATTACATGACTTGCCAAGAACAAGCTGCGCACAATTTTGTCGATATGAGAATCCAACATACAAAGCAATAGCTTAAGTAGACATATATGCCGTTACATGTCGTGACAAGATCTAAACTGTTTTCTTCTTTGTCTATTTTAATTTCAAATATGAATTGTGTACTTCTAAACTACAACCACTATTAAACATCACACTCAACAAAACATTGTAAAAACCAAACCGGAAACTTAAAATAGATCATCACAAACGAAAACAAAGAAGAAAATTTTAAAGCATAAAACAAGATCTCAGAACTCAAAACATATTTGATACCACTGGAGATAAAACAAAAACTGGAAACAACAGCATGTTTTGGGAATTGCATAGACTTATATTTCCAAATATCTTTTCACAATTTTACTTCACAAAAACTATGTGCATAATCACTATTATGCCACCTTGTAAAAACATAATGCAGAAAAATGTAAACCATAACACGATAATTAACAGAAAATTTCTCAGTAACACACATTTTAGAAAGATATAAAGCATGTATCTAAGGCGAGTACCGAAGATGAAAGGCCGAATTAAGGGCAGCCACAGGACTTCTGCAACGCCACGAAATCCGCTTCCCCTCCGCTTATAAAGAAGAAGTACCCGACCGTCAGGCCGGCGACGACGGCGACGAATACGCCGGCGTTGTAAGACATGACGGCGAGCATGAGGAGGTACCCGACCGCGGAGTTCACGCCGAAGATGAGGGCGGAGGCGAGCCTGGGGGGCGGGCGGAAGAAAGCGGAGGCGGAGGGGGGCAGGAGGAAGGGAGCCCCGACCGCCGACGGGGGCGGCGGCAGGGAGGGCTCGGATCCGGCGATGATCTTGAAGCGGACGCGGCGGTCCTCCATGTACTGGTGGAAGAGGGCAGCAGCAAAGAGAGCGATGAGGCTGAGGAGGTAGCCCGGCCAGGAGTCGGTCCGCCACGAGTCGAACAGGATCGTCGCCTTCTTACCCCAGTAGAAAGTGATGTGCATCATCTCGAGGGATTGGAGGTGGAAACCGAAGCTGAAGCTGAAGCTGAGCACGCTAAGAGGTTATATATTTGTCCGTCTTGCCTGTCACGGTCTACCTCGGCGATGTCACCAAATTGCTTCGTACACGACGGGGGTTTTCAAAGGTGTCAGCGTTGGTTTAACAACAAACGGCAAACGCCTTCGTAACCCTATTGTGATCTACCCACTCGTCTACCAAAGTTATGATTGGAGAAAACCAGGACAATACATGTTCACGTCCACGTTGTTTTACTAGATGGAGCACACCATGTGACGTATACCTTCTTGGCGCATTAGAGAGGTTACCCAAAGAGAATTCGAAACTACTATACCAACGTAAAATCCCAATTATTTGAGACCCATTATAATTATAATTATACATATATATATATATATACTTTTATTTATAGTCTCTACTAATTTTTTAGATAAAGAAATCTAACAAATCATTATTAACTGATATCATTTCATAAAGGCTGACCACATGGCCATGGTCACTTGTATTGACTTCGAAATAGCAAAGTCTGAATTATCAGACTATTATCACTGAAGACAGACTTTTGAGGTATCTTATTGAAAATAGATCCATCGAGTATGATTCCCATCACAGGTCAGTGATACCAATGTGCTGTCAAGTCATTTAGTATCACATAAAAGACGAGTAAGACACAAACAAAACTGTTCATAAAAATTGAAGCTACAGTACTAAAAGCAGATCACAACAATAGAAATGGCTGCTTCTATACAAAGGGTAGAGTTCTTCAAATGGCTGTCACCGGCACATCATTCAGGACAAAACAAAAAACAAAATATTCCTATCGAAAGCTATGTCATATCAATAGCAAATATAACGTATGCTGTATAAAAGTTGGACGACTTCAGAAAGATTAAGAAAGAGAAGAAAATTTTGACACAGCAAATAAACATGATTTTGACTTTGATGAAAACACAAAGATAAAAGGAACAATCACAAAGAAAAAGCTAAACAAGGTAAAAGTTTATATAGCTGAAATCAGACATCAAATGGGAGTTTCTCATTGCCTTACACAGTATTTCTAAGAAGTAACAAAGCCCAAACACGAGATTTCATATATCTAAAACCAATGGCTGACAAAGCTAAAACTAAAAAATGGACGATTCCAGTTTCACCTGTAAAGGGATGTACCAAGCGAAGTAATGGTGTTGGAAGCAGATAACATAATTAGAGTGTTTGAGTTAAGTTGCCAACTACTTGGAAAATTAATAACTATTTACAACAACTGATATTTCCTTCTAAAAGACATGGATTGTTAGTTTTGAGCCTGTAAGGAGCAGTACTGCATAGTATGTAACATTCTGCAACTAGATATGAGCCCCAGTTCTTATAAACCAAAACTCAGTCTTAGATGCATCTCATCTAACTAATTAGGAATCTGCTAGTCCAAGTGACCTTATTGCATTATCCATCTTCTACTTCGGTCGTTAACCACAAGTGATGCTTTCTTTTGTCGTGCCAGCCCATGCTACAGGCATGCCAGCAGGTCTTGTGTGTTGGCTCATTCTGGCATGCAGCATGTATTGTGCTAGGAAGTTATGACAAAGGACCAGTGAGCCATGATTGCAACAATATGGTCACATTCTTGAAGCTAAAGATAACTATTTGATGAGATGATCATGATAATAAAAAGTTAGTAAATGGTAATCAACCACCAAAAGGACAGAGTCAATGCCCTTCCAGTTCCCATTTGTGGCATTTGAGGCAACCAATTCTTTTAAGGATTACTTCCAACTTCACAAACAGCTTTTGTTAAATCTATCATCAAAAGCAAAAAATTTAGCTATCAGTGAAGCTCTTCCCAAAATTTCTTTCGAGCTGACAACTTTCAGTGGCGACAAAAGATTCATGTAACTGACCCTAAATAATTGGAATTTACAATTTTATCGTTGTTGTTATTGTTGTTGACAACTTTCAGTTAATGATTATGCTATTACCAATATATACCATGATTTGTGCATAACAGCAGTGACAAGAAGGAAAAGTAAGAGGATGTTTGCTATCATGCCAATACTAGTCATTTTCCTTATTCTACATTAGCTGATAAAAGATCCTGAATTTGGTTAACAGATCGTTTCAAACCATGGTGATGTCATGATCTTTTCTAATGCTTAATTGGTTACAAGTATATAAAAAGACTCTGACCTACCCTCGGCCACTTTTGATGTGGACAAAATCAACAGATAGAGAATAGAAGGTATCAAGGGATCCAAGATCCATGAATAGTCACAGGTGAAGTTTGTGTATGCCTTTTCGACCTTAAAAAGGTAGATTACAATAAGGTAGGTGAAAAATGAAAGGGCCAAGTGTAGGAGAGGTTGTTTGTAAAATCAAGAATGGAAATGCTTACTTCACTTTGCTGAATCCCTCAAAACACCTGAAAGTCTATGAGCACCATTCAGGATGAATAGATGGAAGAAAGGTGGCAGGGGTATGGATATCATCAATGGGTTTCCTAATGATATGCAGGCCTGGCACAACTTAATGTTTTAAAAGGAAGAAAAAGACAACACACTTTGTCCACTGAGATGGTAGCCATTGCATAACAGATGTCTATGAAATATATGTCCAACGATACTCTCAAAGGATTCTGTTACAGCACTTCACGATGATAAGTGTGGTCACAAACAAAGTGCAATAGAAACAATCCTTAGACTTTTGGTAAACAAACTTGATATAATATTTTATAAATGCCACAGACCCAACATCATGAACTCAGTCCTTGAAACTTTGCCACCAATCATGAAAAAAGTGAACTTCCATATCAGACAGAGAACTTACACAGTTCTGTGTTCCTAGAACCTCTTCACACTTTATAAGAGAATTTTATGGTGCCAAAGAGTTTTACCAATCAGTAATCAGCTTTCTGATTGTGAAGTATAGTTGGTTTTTCATTTTCCTAGTTCCCTAAGACTTTATCTCACATAGATTATTTGGCCAAATACAGATATACCTTGACCAGTAGTATAAATATCAACAGACTTTGCTGTGAGAAGATATATCTCCAATAAATTTGGTTTTGTGTAAGCAACTATATTACCAATGTGTGTTGCATCTTCCTCTACTTTCTTGATCAAAAACCTGTCTTGCGTGTTAGAATTACAATTATTGCCTAGTAGTATACCATGTTTTTATGGAACTGATTAGATTGTTTCTGTATACCCAAGATTTTATGTTTTTCAAATGAATATTTCAGTTAACTGACAAAGAAACCTTAAAAAACTAAAATGTTGAGGAACTATTCCATATTTTATCAGCTGACGTTGTAAAATCATTGACATGCTATGAACTACCGAAACAAGTTAGTGTCTACAAGAAAAAATGAGATATTCTCGATTTCACGTCAATGATTTCAGTAAACCAAAAATGATCTTCAGATGAAAAGACTTGGCATAGCAGGGCAGGCAAGATGAATATTAGGTACTAAAAACTTGCATAAGTAGAACACATTTGCATGTGATCAGAGTCTGTTAGTGAACTAAAATGGTTTTCTTCAGAGGATAACAGTCTGCAAACTGCCAGGCTCATATGCTCCCACCGAAAAATATTATTTCCTTGATCTACAAACATCTTAAGAATGATTCATGACAGAAGAAATGAAACATAGAAGTAAAAAGTCCGTGAAACAAAACTGTAATACAATCTACAAAGTACAAACCCTCACAAAAGTGACCCTACAACCAAGACGATACATTAAAATAATCACCCACAACGAACAAAAATGAAGAGAAAACAGAAGTTCAGAAATTTTTCATATCTAGTAATTCCCCAAGGGATGCAAAAAGTAGACACAATATAAACATGCTAAACAAACACTAAATAAAAGAGAAAACAAACTTGCTTACAGAGGGAGGGAAACTAAACAGGCGAATCCCCTGAGTTATTTGAATCCTCCAACAAGATCTTCATATCAGATACAAATATTACGTGGGACTTCTGAGCTCTCCATCAGCTACGCTAAATTCTTCAATACTCCAAATATCTGTGCTGCTAAGACTTGTCACCTCATCGTTTCCCTCTTAAGAAATTAAAGAATATCAACTAACCGAATCATCAGTCTCCTTTCTTGATGCCATCATGTGATTTAGTGAGATCTTCTTCTGTTGTTTAAAGAAGGAGGGCACCCTTCAAAAAAGTCGGACAAGGCCGTCTCAAGATCCTCAACAGAGTACTTAATGTACATCTCAGGGTGCCTCCCACTCTCTAAATGTTGCCGGAACCGACCAAGAAAGGACCTGTACGCTGGTAACAACTTCTCGGAGATCGAAATCCTCAATTCCTCTCTCAGCTGTGTGTCTGGCACAAACCATATAGCTTGGGCTTTATGAGCCTCCTCGAAAGCAGCATTGAAGGCCCTGAACCTCTCCCTCAGCATCGACTTGGAGACGCCGGACGAGAAGCTCCCACTGACATGAATCCCCTCATCTCTCAAGCAGTGTAGGATTTTTACCCACGTCGCCCGCTGGTAGCTTGTTGCTGACAGCCGGAACTTCCCGGTGAGCTTTCTTAAGTATTCATCACCGATCATTTCACGGAGCTCAAGCGAACCCTTCATCTTGTGGACGATATAGTGGACGTTGTTCATCAAGAAGAGGTGGGCAAGAGCGGTATCCTTGTAAAGGTTCGCCTTGTTCTCGAGATTGTGCGCAAGAACAACAATGATCCAGATCAAGTGGGCGGCAAGGGGGGTCTGGTTCTCGGCCTCCGGGAATTCGATCTCCGGTAGTGTAGCCCCAATTGCGGCTTGATCATCGCCCGAGAACCGGGAGCTCGCCGATGGCCTCGTAATTATGAGCTCGATGAGCGTGGGCTTGTAGTCGGAGATGAGGCTGATGTAGTTCATTACGTAGCGAGTGAGGGGATGGATGGTGCCACCAGGGACCGCGGTCTTGGGTGGATCTCGAAGCACTGCGTTCTCGAATTCCGAGAGAATGCCTCGGACGGCCTCGGCGAGCCGGGAGAGAATCTCGGCAGCTTGGGTGTAGATGGACTCGGCAGACTGGGATAGGAATACGGCGGCGATGTCCGGGAGGAGGTCGTAGATGGTGTCATGGAGGTCGAGGATCTTGAAGAGCTTCTCTGGTGACCGGCGGCCGATGCTGATGGCCTCGGCGAATCCAAAGAGCTGGATGGCCGCGCCCCTGACTGTCTCAGTGAAAGGGGCATCGTCAGTGATGCCGAGGCCGTCAAAGACACGCTCGCAAAGACGGCGCTCGCTGGAAAAAACGATGCGGACGCAGATCTTGGCGGCGCGGATCCAGCGCCGGATCTTAGCCTCCAGGGCGTCCCACTCGAGACGCTGGACCTCGCCGATGCTATGCTTCTCCACCCCGAGCTGGCGTAGGCACACGTCCACTGCCGCCTTCCGGGCGCCGGCGTACACCTGGACACACTCCCGGCCGTACCCGGCGGCGATCATCCGCTCGGCGATACTCCGGAGGTCGTCGACCGCGTCAGACGGCAGCAGATCGATCTCCCGGATGCTCCTCGTCGACCGCATGCTGCTCCGCCTGATTCTGCTACCGCTGCTGCTTCCCTCCACCGTCTCAGACAAGAAGGCATGCTCCTCCCCGCCGTCGACACCGCCGCCTCCCTCGGCATCTGACAGATCACCGGATCCCTCCCCGGACGCGGAGCTCTTCATGGATAGCGTGCTCAGATCGACGAGCTCATCGACTTCGATCTCATTAGGCCGGGTCAGAAGCAGGTTGCGGAACTCGTCCTCGAGTCGGGCCATGGCGATCTGGATCGCGTTCTCCGAGGAGGAGTGGAACGAGGATGAGGACGACCGCCGAGGGCTACCGGTGGCGATCGGTTCCTTGATCGAACGGCGGATCTCGTCGACGGCACGGAGGAACCTCTCGGCGTCCGAGCGGTCCCCACCATCGAAGAGCATCCGCTCATCCCCGGCGGAAGACGCCGTGGAGTCCCACCGCATGATCAGCTTCTCCGCCGCCTCCAGGTCCCCCTTCACCGCCGCCGCTCCTCCAGATCCGTCCATGGAAAGCGACAGCGCTTCACGGTCTTCGCTTCGCTGCAGGGGAGTTTGGGGGGAGCGACCGCTGGTGCCTCTCTCTCTCTCTCTCTTGCGTCCTTCTTACAGTGGGGTGGGAAGCAGCTGTGGCGATGATATAGGATATTCCGGTGCGATCACGGCACACGGGACCAAGCGCGCACCACGGATCGGAGGGTCTTAATGGTGCCACGTCAAGTGATCTCCCTCGCACGGAGCGCCAGTACGGAGGCTTCCTGACACGAACAACGAATGAGGCCCTCAAATAGCTGACGTGGTTGCTCGCCGCACGAGATTTAACAAGGAATTCTGGCCGTCTGATGGGCATCATGGGGATAAGAAAAGAAAAGATAATTAAAAGAAATATTGGACGAGGATATAGGGTGGTGTCACGGGACAGTGGAATCCCACGTGACGTGTCTACCGACGCAGGCGCGAGACTCACAGTATTCCGCCATGGAAGCGACGGAAGGGCCAAAGCCGGGTGGACCCCAAGAGAACCGGACCGAACGGGTGGATGGTATTCTATTGGGGAAATTGTGCCGCTGGGTCGGCCACCTCCTACGAGTATGAAGGGGGTTAATGGTTAGTCAAAAGAATGATTCGATTGGATATTAGTAAGCCGAACATTAATCAACTTCAAACATGATTTGATTGCAATGACATACGCACAGCAAACACCTCCCTTTCGATTGGATGCTCTCCACCGGCATCTAATATCCAACATCTTGTGTAAGTCATTGATGATCATCACACAACACATAGCGTTTGTTTTCTTTCGTCCTCGATGACGGATGATTCCGTCTTGAAGAACCGATGGATGAAATGTTCATCACCGAGGGAATAAGGAGTCGAAAGCAAACAAAACTATCTTCATACGCAGACAAAAACAGTGGTGTATCCATGTTTACTTCTATTGAGAAATTATTAGGTATGTGGATTTGATAGAATCGAGTGGAAGTCTACCTAAATCGAAGAAGTAATCGGATCGGATGCATAAAGTTTCATTTTCTCCCTCAAACTTTTTTTTTTCTCTCTCCTCCATTATAAATGGATCAGAGGGAGAAAAAAAAAAGTAAAAAGAAAGTAGAGGAGTGACATGAGATTGACCAGAATGGGTTCACTAATTTGAACCAATTCAGAAATTTAGAAAAAAAAAAAAAAGAAGAAGATTGGAACATGATGACAAAATTAAATAAAGAATTATTGAAATAAATGGATAAAACTCAAATTTATTAAAAAAAACTACATTGAGGTAATTCCTCTATAGAATGATAGGATTAGTATGTATTTTTTTTAGTCCTAATTAGATTCAAATTATTGGAAGGGGTTTTGATTAGATGATTATAATTAAGGTTATAGATTAAGTAGGAAACATAGTTTTTAATCAATTAAAATTTATTCCTATAAAAACATTATGAGTCTCTAGATTTCGTGAGTGAGAAATATAAAGAAAAACACTATGGATGCTTTTACGAGAAATTTTTTTAATTGATGTGAGAGGATATATAAATATTTTGAGTTTGAATTTGAGTTACCTTAAGAAAGATATTTCTTCTATTTAATTTTTCTTATATAATGAACAAATTGGATTTTCTCGTATTTAGAGTAGCGTAAAAGAAATATTAAGATTTTAGTAGACATCTAAATTTTTTATTGTTTAGAAATCATAAATAACTACTAAAAATTTTATAAAATAACATTTACGTGTATATATAGTATCCCTCCACTAAACACAAAACAAGATTGAATATAAAAAAAAATTCCTATGGTGGTATTTTAAAATATGATAATCCCGTGATAAAAAATATCTTAACTCTCGTATTTTCACTTTAAATTTCTAAAGAAATATTAAGTTTTTTAAAATTTTTATTAAAAATATTTCACATTATAAACCCAAATCATTCATATTGTATTAAATTTTCTCATTTCTTTTAACAAAGGATAAGTGACGAAAGTGGAGTTCGAGCTCGAGATCTTATGATAAATTGTCAAGATCTTTCTTAATCAAATTAATCGACATATTTAGAAAAATATATATATTAGATGATGATTCAAACTTTTAACTTTTGATAAATGAGTTTGATATAAAGAAATGACTTATTCACAGGTTGGGTCGGAAGCTCGGCCCGACCCCTCCGACGATCAAGTTAGCGTATGTGGAGGGGATTTTGGGTGAAGAAGAGTCCTTTTTGTCTGTCTCTCCCCCCTTTCTAATGAACGAGAGGGTATTTATAGGGAAGCATACTGCTTCCTAAGCTGCCTGTTTGTAGGGGGCAGGCTGGTAGCGTCTGACTTTGTGTTGGCGTGAAGAATTGAGCTTTGGCAGGATGTTAATGTGCCTCGGTCGACGTTCCGGTCTGCATTGACCAGGTGCTGTTGCGTGAGGCGTCATCTGACGTCAGCCGAGTCTTATCATAATTACTATCCTCATCAATTTTTATTTTTATTTCATTTAATTCTATATAATATTTTTTTCTTTAGTCCATTAATCTCTATCTCAAAATCTAACATTTTTTATGTCTTTTTCATTTATGAACTGGTCTCTATTTAAAAGCATAGTTGTGATAAATAAAAAAAGTAAACTTTCCACTCGTTGGTCTCATTAATTAGACCATTTAAGCTTTAAAAAAAAAGAGTAAATGATCGTAATTTTAACTATCCACAAATATATTTTTAAATTCTCAAGGATATTATATTTTTATTATAAGAGAAGAAATTTCTATTAATATTCCTCCTGCTTTGTCCAGAGCATCCTTCCTAATTATATATAATAATATTATAATAATATTTTTATATATTATTTAAATAAATATTAAATCATTTCAATGAATGATCTACTAATGGATCAATATCCGGTGATATATCTTTGTTCACTATTGCTACATTTGAGAAATGTTTTACTCGTTAAAGAATGGGTTAAGATTCATTTGAACTAAGATTTTGGTCATAGACTGTTAAAATTGACCTCTTAATATCCATTTTAACTCCTATATTTTTTTAAATATAGCATATGAGTCTCTCCTGTCAAGTCTGAATTACATACTAGAGTCTATTTATATGACATGCTGACTCACAATAAACTATTAATATATTGACATATATAATTTAAGTTAAAAAAAACTAAGACCACCGTTAATAGTATAAGGAGTCATTATGGAAGTGACCACCAGTAACAGTACCGAACTATTATTGTCTAACAAAGTGTCATATGCACGCAGCCTCTCTTGCACTGATAATGAGCTCAGGAGTTTTCAGTCCTACCTCAAGTGGATGTGCATTGACCAGTCTGATGCCAAGCTCGTAGTGATCTCTTGGTCCCTCTTCCTTCTCCTGGGCATCTTCATCTCAATCGTCTCTCACTTCGTCCTCCCCTGCGCCCCCACCTGTCGTGCCCACAATGTGATGATTCAGCTCTCCCTCACCTCTGCCTTCAGTCTTTCCTACCTTTGCCTCTTCACAATGGATGTGACTTACGAGGTATGGTGGTACTCATCAGGATCATAGCGGGTATTGCTCGTGATGGCAGGCAGCGTTGTGGTGGGTGACATAATTGCATGCGCTAGAGCTAGTGAGTGACATATGGTAGATCCAACTCGCTAACTCTATGGTGCGTGCTACTACGTCGCCCACCACGATGTTGCTTGCCACCGTTAATGACACCCACTTTGATTTTGATGAGTACCACTATACCTTGTAAGTCATCTCCCTCATGAAAAATGACATTACGAAGACAGAGAGCATGCAGAAGGAATGGTTCAATTTGTCCATATAGGCCTCTCGCACCTACTCGCTCTCCTCAACCAGCTTGTTGAGGAAGAGGAAGCTGTTAGGATTGAGTCGGCACTAAAAGGGGGGTGAATTAGTGCAGCGAATAAAATCGTCAGTTTAAAAATTCTTTGTACGTTAAAAAAAAACCGATCTCGGAAGATAGCTTGAAAGCATGTTTGTTTGTAAGGGTAGTGAAAGCCAAGTAAGGAGAAAGTGAGGCAATTGCAAAGTAAGTAAACGATAATAATATAAATGCAAACAAGAATTTATAGTGGTTCGATCGTTGTGACCTACATCCACTTTTGATTCCTCCTCCATCGAGGTCACCGACATCCACTAATGGTCTTCCTTCAATAGGCGAAGACCAACGATCTCTTTACAGTGCTTTCTCCTTTTCACGGGTTTAGGAGATAACCCTTAGAAGCCACACGCCTCTCTTAAATGATCACAAC
The DNA here is from genome assembly GCA_001649415.1 of Musa itinerans. Classification (NCBI taxonomy): domain Eukaryota; kingdom Viridiplantae; phylum Streptophyta; class Magnoliopsida; order Zingiberales; family Musaceae; genus Musa; species Musa itinerans. The sequence continues at coordinate 117,483 of LVTN01000714.1, read as the reverse complement.
ACTAGAAATGGAGGAGGATGACTCTTTGCACTTTTACAACACTTTTAACATCTCAAGAATTCAAGATATTGTTTACACTTTCATGCCCTTTCATACAAAGAAAGATGGGATATTTATAGGCCCCAATGGCTTCAGAATTGGAGTCAAAAAGCATCACCACCATTATTGGACGGTACTACCGCCTGTAGTCTGACACTGGGCGATACCACCGCTCAGTTTGGGCGGTAATTTCCCCGACCCGTACCCTCTTCCTCTCTTGCTTCCGTCTTTCCAAGGGTTCGGGGGGCTACTACCTTTCTGCCCGAGCGGGCTTCCGGGTTAGTGGGGCTCCTTCCAGTAACAAGGGGTGGAAGGGGCGATTTTTTTATGTTTGTCGTTCGGCAGACTAGGGTTTTGGGCTCCGATGGGCGGCGCGCGTGATTGACAACACCGCCCCGGTCCTAAGCGACGAGGAGTGCAGGGATCTTCGGCGACTCAAGGAGATTCTCCCAGCCTCCCGGGTTATCCGGAAGATGACCGAGGCGTGGTTGGTCGAGGCGGGTCTTAGCCCGGCGCCTCGAGGTATGGCGATAGTGGGTAGTGTTAGGGTTTCTCAGAAAATTATGTTTTCGTTGTTCTAACCGACGCGGGCGTTTTCTGCAGACATGGTGAACCTCGCTGCCGTACGTGGGGGGCGTTCCTCGTCAGCCACGTCGTCGCGCCCCTCGCCCGATCCGGTGGTCGGCTCGGAAGCAGCGCCGGTAGACGTTGAGACTGCTCGCCCTCGGAAAAAAACCAAGACCATTGTCCAGAAGAAGCCAGATCCGCCGGCGACTAGGCCCGGTGAGGTCGGTGTTGAATCGGGAGCGTGCGATCGGCGGCGGGTCCCTGGTCGGGGTGAGGCCGGCCCGAGCAATGAGAGGGCCGGGAAGGCACCTCGGGAGCCATCCATCCACGACCTGTGTCGCATCCCAGCGGGAGCGCCAGACGAACCTTACCACGCTCAGGTGATGAGCGGGTTTTCGAAGGGGCAGCCTTCCGACCCGTTGGAGGCCCGATGGGGCGGCCTGACCCGTGGGACCCAAGTATGGGCCGATGGGGAGGCTGCAGCCTCCTTCGCCCGTGGCGGGCTTCATCTCGATATGGCACGGGACATATACACTACGCCCTCGGGGGCTTTGCTCGGCAAGTCTGCCAAGTCGTTCCTGTGGGTAAGTATCTCACCATCGGGCCCCTAATTCCACCCAAACGGTAGTTATTCTGACTCTTTTTCTCGTAGAGCCAACATTATACTATAGCGTTGATGGACCGCATACGCGACGCAGGTCGGTCCCTCCACATTTTGAGCGATCGCAACGCCGATCTGGTCAGGCAGATCGAGGAGGTCCGTGTGGGGGCGGGCCCAAAGGCGGTTGCGGCGGCCGAGTAGCGTGTCTCGGAGCTGGACGCGGAGGTGTCGCGGCTGTCGAACAACGTAACTCGGCGTTGGAGGCGGAGGCCCTGCGCCTCAAGTCCGAGGCTAAAGCTGTTGAATATCGTATTTTGATGATGAAACCACTTGATATGTGTTTATGTCATAGTTAGCACGATGATTAAGTTAGAAATGGGAGGTGATCCCATTAACTTAATCTTGGGGCAATTGGGCCCCTGAAAGACCCAAATTGGGCCGAATGGATCAGCCCATTCAGACCCAGATTTTTGGCCAG
>LVTN01000714.1:70008-93201 GCA_001649415.1 Musa itinerans | reverse complement strand
GTCATCTCGCTTGATCTTAAGTTAAAGTAATCTTAGAATCGGCTTTCACACTGAAATCGCTTTTATCGTACGAACGTAATTTTAATCGTCGAAAGTTTTCCGTTGCACTAATTCACCCCTCCTCTTAGTGCTCTTGATCCTAACAGAGCTAACAACACATATTCAAGCAAACTAATGCACTTTGGTATCACTTAGCCGAGGAGTGGTTAAAGACATCATTTGTGATGTTGAGGGCATTGCTTCATTAGACATTGCAAAGTGAGTTGATAGAGATGTAAATAGAGAAATTACATAGGGTGTAAGGTGCTGCTGAACTTGAGTAATTGAGGGGTACAGGTTTAGAGGAGAATTGCTAGTTGATCTGATAAAAGATATGCTTGAATGGGTTTGAGGCATCATCGAAACAAGAGTTTTGGTGGTTGGAAGAGAGGGCATGCTATAGTAGAAGAAATGGACAAGGGTAGATCTATCGGACATGTGATCTATGACATTGACGATGGCCTACAATGAGGAACATGTTGTTGGTTGTGAGTTGAAGAGAAGGGAGTATTGCTTGCAATGGTAGAAGGTAATCGATGGAGAGCAACATGAACCAAGAGCCATAATTGTTACTATAGCGAAAGCAGTGACAAGTGACGAGTGATGAGTGAAAAGCAACAGGGGAATTAAGAGGAAGTTGGAACTAAGGAGAGAATATCTATACTTGCTCAAGGTAAGATGACTATAATACCATAAAGAATTTACTGTGAAAGAGATGATGATATTATTTATTGAGATAATATATAATTATACATATTTTGATAGAGAGATTTTATTCGATCACATATTTAAACCATGCACATATATCATAATGATTAATCTTTGAATGACATACTAGGAAGTTATCATTCCATATTAAAATATATAAAATATATATAAAAAAATTATGTGTGTAGGCATCCATCACTCTTTCCATATTGTCTGTCACAACTAAAATTATCATTCCATATTATCTCTGTCACAACTCCATCACTCTTTCCCTTTTTAAGTAAATGAGATCACAATACTCTCCTTCCAAGCAAAAGAGACCAGAATGAATTGTGTGTAGGCATCCATGATGGAGTGACGTTGAAGGACCACTTTCAACCTACTCATTCCAAGTTACTCTACGGCCTATGTAGAGGAGAGCAGACGAGGAAGCAGAGTGTCTTGACTCTGCCATTGTTAACTGCAATGGATCGAGAAGATCCATTGGTAGTTTGCCACATCTACCAGTCTTAAAATTTGACCGAGTGAGAAGATTAGTCTCTTAACTTCATTGTCACGGTCGATGGACCAAGCTAAAGCAAGTAAACTCAGAATCCTACAAGGTCAATGAAACCGGAGAATGTGCTAAACACTCCTAGGTCAAAGTCAAGGTCAAAGTCTTCCTCTTCCGACTCGGTCAAACTTCTACCCCTATTGCATGCTATAAGTGCGTTATGGGTATCCAACCCTTCTTCCTCACTGCCTTCTTGCTTCCAAGCCTAATTACCAGTTATACTTAGATAAGATGGCGTCCGCCAGCATCGACAGCTACCGCAAGGGCGCCATGATCTACCGCGGGGACACCATCTGCAAGAGGAGGTCGATCGAGCTGCTCGAGGAGCTCGGCCTGCCCAAAGGTCTGTTCCCCCTGGAGGACATGGAGGAGTTCGGATACAACCGGGAAACCGGATTCATATGGCTGGTGCAGGGGAGGAAGAAGGAGCACACCTTCAGGAAGATCAAGCGGCAGGTGTCGTACGCCGCCCAAGTGACGGCCTTCGTGGAGGAGCGGAAGATGAAGAAGATGACCGGGGTGAAGACCAAGGAGCTGCTGCTGTGGCTCTCCGTCGTCGAGATGTACGTCGACGACCCCTCGTCTGGGAAGATCACCTTCAAGACCGGCACTGGCTTGTCCGACAGCTTCCCTGTCTCCGCCTTCGAGCTGCAGCAGTGAGGCATGGAAATATGACATGTTTCCGTCGTTTTATGCGTCTAATGCTGCCGTACCAAATGAAAGTTTGATCTAAGGTTCTTAAAATTGCAGATTGGCCCCTCCAAAATTATATATATATCGCCATGATCTACCGCGGGGACACCATCTGCAAGAGGAGGTCGATCGAGCTGCTCGAGGAGCTCGGCCTGCCCAAAGGTCTGTTCCCCCTGGAGGACATGGAGGAGTTCGGATACAACCGGGAAACCGGATTCATATGGCTGGTGCAGGGGAGGAAGAAGGAGCACACCTTCAGGAAGATCAAGCGGCAGGTGTCGTACGCCGCCCAAGTGACGGCCTTCGTGGAGGAGCGGAAGATGAAGAAGATGACCGGGGTGAAGACCAAGGAGCTGCTGCTGTGGCTCTCCGTCGTCGAGATGTACGTCGACGACCCCTCGTCTGGGAAGATCACCTTCAAGACCGGCACTGGCTTGTCCGACAGCTTCCCTGTCTCCGCCTTCGAGCTGCAGCAGTGAGGCATGGAAATATGACATGTTTCCGTCGTTTTATGCGTCTAATGCTGCCGTACCAAATGAAAGTTTGATCTAAGGTTCTTAAAATTGCAGAATGGCCCCTCCAAAATTATATATATATATATATATATATCCCTCTACTAATTTGATTATATTTATCCCTTTAAATATCAATAAAAAATTAAACTACTACTAGCCATTGTTATCACTAGATTTGAAAAAGAATTAATAATTTTAGGTACCTAGAAAAAACTTTTATTAATTTCATCAATTATTTAGCCCCTTATATTTTTTCAGTTTCACTATTTTGATAGTTAATTAATGTGAATCAGTACAATGACATTTGCAAGTTTTTGAGCTTCGCAAATATATATATGCCAAACCAGAAAATAAAAATAAAAATTCACCAACTGTAATGTCTATATATGTTACAGTACAAATTAAATTGAGATCCAATTTGTTTATAATCGAACACCGAAAAATTTACCATTAGCATAAAGCTACGATTTAGGCTAGATTTCAAGCGTGGTTGTCACATCGAGACTTGGAACTCGTTCCTAGCCAACATGAAGTCGATCGTAATAAGTTGACTCGATGGATTAACTGACCTAGTTGGCCTTGTCGCATTGACCCATCACGAGTGTGATCTATCTGATCAGCTTTTCTGTGCAACTTAAGGCCTATCCAATAAGATCAAGTTGAATTATTCGATGTTGTATTTTGCATATACTTATTTAGGATGAGACATATGATTAGAAGATGCCATCAAATTACTACGGTTTAAACCAAAGAGAAACGACACAAAAGATGCTACACTTCAATTTAAAGAAATACATAAAAAAAATCTTTTATATATATATATATATATCACGGTAGTGTCACAACTATTCTTGGATTCTCGGTGGCCTTAAGTTGAAAAGAAGATTCTTTCTACTGTGTGGTCTGTGAGCTTAGCAAAGTAAGAACATATTCTTGTCTAATCCGTCCCTTGTCATTGTTTTCACATTTTGCTGTCTTTCCTTTTTCTTTTTAAACACCATGCCCAGCGGTCTAGGAATTGAGATTTTATTTAGATGATTCTGAGTCAAATTGATCGATGCTACTCCACATGGAATCATATACTTGTTTATGCATTCAGTCATGCCCTAAGTTCTATGAATATGTTTTCTAACTCTTTCAAATAAAAGATTAATCTCGCAATAATTTAATATAAAAGTTGATTGTTTCTTCCACATAGAACAAACCCAAACAACTTGGTCGTACCTTTAAGACATGCAAGTCAAATTGATTAGGCCCAATGTATACAATATATGACACCAATATAATATAAATATTAAAATTATAATTTAACTTTTTTTATATCATACATCATTTCTATCTTTACTACACACATGACTAGTTTTTTAACCCTAGACATGAATTGAATTTCTTATCATTATCTTTTTATGTTAAAAGAAAGGGCTAGTTATTAAAAAATATTATAACTATAAAATCATGACCATATTGGACGTTGGGTAATACATCATCAACTGTGTTTGCGAACCACAAAGTCTAAATCGAAACAGAAAATTAGAAGCAAGCACTGTATCATGTGAATGCAGCACCAATCGAGTTCGGGTCTGGCCCGATATCGTCCCTAAAAGATGAGGATCCGCACCTAAAAAAACGGGACCCGATTGAGAACGGACCAATTACGTCACGACCCGAGAATAGTAACAAAAGCCCAGTGGAAGCTTCTCGATCTCGCTGGCCCAAGAAAAACAGAAAAAGAAAGCGATCAGCAAAAGCAGGGCTAATAAGAAACACGCGGAACGAGCGCTGCGGAAACGGGAACCGGCCGCGGCAACACGGAGCCGCCTGCGTCCGGAACCCCACGACCTTGGAACAGCACCGCTGCCCCGAGGCGGTAAGCGGACCTCCGCTGGCCCTTTGACTTAACTCTACGGTCGAGTAACCCCAGCCGCAACTAAATCATTATATATACGCGCCCACTCCCCTCACCGCCTCTACGCCTGTTTCCCTCGCTTCTCTGGCGTTCGTTTCTTGCAGCTCAGGTCGGCTCAGATACGGACCAAACAAACGGTAACAGCAACTCGAATAGAGGAGAGAGGGGAGAGAACTAACCGACGGTGGATGAGAGATCGGAGGAGGAGATGAGTTGCAACGGGTGCAGAATCCTCCGCAGGGGCTGCAGCGACTCCTGCCTGCTCCGGCCTTGCCTCCAGTGGATCGACTCCGCCGAGGCTCAGGCCCACGCCACCGTCTTCGTCGCCAAGTTCTTCGGCCGCGCCGGCCTTATGTCCTTCATCTCCGCCGTCCCCTCCTCCCAGCGCCCAGGTTCGTCCCTCCATGTCCCTTGTCTGTGTGGTTTCTTCCCTCCTCTTTCCCGAACCCTTCCGTTCTGACTCGCCCGAACCCGTTTGGCCGCAGCTCTGTTCCAATCCTTGCTCTACGAGGCGTGCGGGCGGACCATCAACCCGGTGAATGGCGCCGTGGGTCTGCTGTGGACCGGCAACTGGCACCTCTGCCAGGCGGCGGTGGAGACCGTCCTCCGCGGCGGCGCGCTCCGCCCGCTCCCGAATCTCGCCGCCGAGGCCCACGGCGGCGGCGGCGCGATGCCGGAGGCGGACGGCCTCTGCCCTCCCTCGAGGATGGGGTTCTCCTCCTTCTCTTCGGCCAAGCGCCGAAGGGCACCGGTTCCATCCAAGGCGGACTACGCGGCGGCGTGCGATCTGGACCTGTGCCTGACCCCGCGGTCTCCAAGAAGCGAGAGAGAGGATAAGCGGCGGCGGCCAGCGACGCCGTCGATGAACTCGGAGGGGTCGGTGACGACGAGCGCCGAGAGCGACGGAGGCGACCGCTCCGCCGTCGAGCCGACGCTTCTCAACCTCTTCACGTGAGGGTTTGATCGTGATTAGGGTGTCGATCGGCTTGTCCGTTTTGACCCCCGCGGCAGTTTTGGGCTTCGGACTGTAACCGGCGAGGTTTCTGTCGTTATGTAACCTTTCGGGGTAATGAGGTGGCGCCCTCTTCCGTTAGACGGTGTATTATTAGTGTATTATCTTATAATACTCAATAAACTCCCTCCTAATTTTCTCGAATTTATGCCGTAAGATGTCATGATAAAAAATCGAAGCCCAATTTAGATAACGATATGTGATCGTGCAGCTCAACCTGCATTGTACGTTGAAGCATGCTAAATAGCATGAGTGACGTGGTTACATGGTAAACGTCTGTTCATCTCGATCATGGTAATGCTATTAGAATATTGCTTTGGTACTGACGGTTAATGATGCTCGTCTTCTCGCGAAGCGCTTGCGGTACATATCACCACCACCATTCGTCGCTGTCTCATGCTTATCCAAAACTCTTCGGTTTCCTTCCTTTTGGTTTTCCCGTCGAAAGGGAAGAGGAGGAGGGACGGCTCTTGGGGAGAGGAGGAGGCGTGTGGAGGAGGAGAGGGCATCCTATCCGATGCTTGCGGCGGCGGGGCCCGGGGGCACGAGGCGCCGGGTGGGCGTGTCGCGTCGCGGGCACACCGTTCGCTGGGAGTGGGCGAATCATGCGTGTGCGGCGCATGTCAGCGTCTATTTCGGCGGTCCCCTCTGCTGCCTTTCTCCCTCGCTGGGTGGAGAATGACGGGGTAGGAAAAGCCACACCCCACTCTGCGCTCTCCTCGCCTCTCTCCCAAAATATTCTCTTTCGCCAAAAGCAAACCGCGCTTCCCATCACTTCCTCTCGCTCGCTCGCCGCGTTTTCCCCTCCGATTCCTACTTCTTCTTCTTCTTCTTCTTCTTCTAGTTGGCGTTCCGTAAAAGTAAGATTCGAGAGGCCTTCGCATAATTCAGGGGACTCTGTTCTACTCTGCACACAGCCATTGTATGTATGACGGTAAAGAAATGTTCTTTACGTCCACATTGTGATGACTTGAGGTGGTGGGTTTCTTTGGACGACGGTCATCCGGTTAAACTAATGGAATAACAGACATAGAGAGACCTCTGCTCAACTGGCGATGATTTGGTGGGGTTTCAGGGGAACATTGACATGAGAAAAGCCACCGTCCTCCATCTCCATTCTGCAGCACAGTTAGCTTTGTTTAGTGGTGGCCAGGGCGTGGTGCGTCATCGTCAAGCTCACGCACCAACCAAGTAGATGATCGGAGGAACCCACAAGAGCTGTGATTGGAGCTGATACTTTGATACAACTAGTCTTGATGTGGTTTGTTCTTTTTTTGGGTAGCATGGGGTTGACGAGGACTCCACTTTGAGTTGCTTAATGGCCTTTTGCGTCCGGCATGGGGCAGCACATTCTTGTGTTGCCCCCAAGCTCTTATTAAACCCCTTCCCCAACTCCTTGCTCCACACAAGGTCAATCTCCATGAGAGAGACAGAGAGAGAGAGAGAGAGAGATTCCATGCGTCCTTAGTTAATCTTCCCTGTTAAGACATCATCCTCATGTATCATATCAGACCATCTTATAGGCATTTTAATGTGATAGAAAAACAAAAACAATAAACAATAAACAGCCCTTCAGTCTATCTATCTGAGTCTTATTTTTATTCTACATATGAAATAAATCTGAATTAAAAAAAAATCTTAATTATTTAGGATCGATCACATAAATAAAAAGAAAATTATGTACGACTAAATAATCAGCAGTAAGATAAGATAAACATATGCTGATGTGATGAATTAGGCTCGGAATCTTTCCTTGGAAAGCACAGTACCGGAGCTCGAACACAAGAACAAAATAAAATGACGAAATCTTGACTCATAAGATGGATTGTCCCTTACTTTGATGGAACTAATTGAGATGCTTTAAATATAACAATGGGATGGTCACTGGGCACTCACTCCTAAAAGTGTGGAATGCAGCAATATAGGCTTGGCTATATTCTTAAGGCCAATGTCCATGTAGCTTCATGCGATCGATGCCCACAGAAGATGGATGTGAGGGAGGGGTACTGTGTTCCACATTAATTCAGATACCAAAGATATCGATCCCTATACATCTGATATAATTGGCCTTTGACCCATTACGCCTCTAGTGGCAACATGACGCAACAATGGCGTACGTGAAAGCAGCACGAGCTTGCTTGCTTGCTTGTGCCTGGTCATAAATGTAGTCCTTGCAATAGCCCTCTCAAGCAGCCAAAAGCCGCAATGCCATGCCGATGATGTAATGAGGAGTTCACCGTCGTCTTAAATTGCTTCTTTCTTCTCTCTTCTTTTTTCTTTTAAGTTGTTTTAAGTGTCAGAAAATATGATTGATATTTCATGCAATCCAATATGATACGAACCATATAATACGTGTGAATACGCATAGTGGAAGTTTCTTTTCTATTTACAATTATCTTTCTAATCATAAATTATAAATTATAAAAATAATATTTATGATTATATTTCTATTCATAAATAATAAGAATGAAGTTACCTCTTCTTCTCTTTCTTTGAGCATCATACGATTATTCGATAATGTATTCCCTGAAAGAAAATTATTGAGATGTATAAATCCAAATATAATAATATAAGAATGATTATAAGTTTGAAAAATATGCTTAAATTATTCTTGTATGATTATTATGATGATCAATCTCATAGTACAAAACTTTTATGCATTACTAAATATATCTTACATCTGAGTTATAAGAATATATCCGGTGAGTGTATTATTAAGCACATTAGACAAGTGATTCAAGTCCAACAAAGTTAATAAACTAATTATACTATAAGAAAGTAAAAAAAAAAAAAAAAGACTTAGAGTTGCAAGTGATTTACTTGATTAAGTTAGGATGATTTATTATTATTATTTTAATATAAAATATTTATTCTATTATTATTATTGGTGGAAGTGTTTGCCTAAGCATCCTCGTAAGGCATGCAGCAACACAAGCAAGAAATGGAAAACCCTTTCTCGGAGTGGAGGTCACTCTCTGCCCCAAGGCAATCGGACATGGAGAAGTGGCAAGAAGTTTGCAGCAGACAAGTTCCTAAAAGAATGGCCTTCGTTGTCCACAAGCATTATGAAGCCACTCCTGTTGATCCCATGAGTCAAACTATGCCTTGAGAATGACCTCCAACTTCAACATCATGGCTATGGGATCGTTCATCACAACAAATATGATGCAAGTGAAGCAAATTAAAGCAGATTCCATTTCTTCCCACAACAACAAGGAACAAAATAATAAGAAGCTTTTCTTTGATTAGCATTATGTACTAAGGCAATCTAATTCCTGCAGCGAAAGAGGCCAACAGTATGGTGATGATACACATAACCCATAAAGAAAAAAAAGATTGAGAGAGAGAGAGAGAGACAGAGAGAACAAAAGAAAATACACAAATCAGCCAGGGATAGACAGGTAGTAATAGCTTTCCACCAAGCAAACCAATACTTCATTCATGCTTTATTTCTTTTGCGACTCTCCAGTTAGAAAAAGAAGAGCTTACTGTGATGTTAGTGATCACAAGGCTGGTAAGAGTATCTGCTCTTGTGTTTGTATCTGGCTGGCTTTTCCTTTCAGCTGTATTAACTGCCCTTGCAGGCTACAATGCTTTACCTGGTTCATGAGGTCTGCGTTAAATTTAAACCTGGAGAAATAAGAAAAAGGATGGACCTGGACGTGAGACTTACATCCAATGCTGCTACAGTGGACAAGAGAGATCTCGATCGATCAAGAAGCACCCGCTCTTGTGCAGCCATATTTGTAATTTCAGACACTAAGTTACTCGTTCCTTCTACCTGTATGAATGCATATGGTTACCACCGATCAAAATTTGAAACTAATGATAGCCATCCTTGGCACATACGATAGAATGAATCCCGAACCGACAGTAGGAATTTCCATTGAACATGTCAACGAATTACAAGAGCACAAGTTTGTCACTCGAGTTGGAATATTGATCACGATTACATTTAAGTTGCACAACTTCAAAACCTTACCAACTTTATCTTGGAGTTGCTTGTGCCCATCTTTCCCATTGATTATTCATTTTGGTGTCAATTTATCATTCCTTGCAATATATCATTTTTATTCCCGAGCAAACACTGGGCAAGCGATTCAAAGCACCCACATTTCCTAATTCATATATGATTTGGTGCGACTGCTGGATCAATAGGGTTATATCAGAAACATAAGTTTACCTATCTTAGGTAGTCATGCCTGTTTATACATGTCAAAACCTAGCAACGGATAAATGTAGCTAAGATACCTTCAAGTTAAATGCATAAGGCAATGAAAAAGCAGATACTGCAAAAGCAAATTTTAGATGGCTAATATAAAATTTGAAACAGAGACCAGTCTTACACTCCAAAAGCATCCAAAGCAATGATGGAAGGGAAAACATAACTGATTATAACAAGATGAATATGTAGAGGAAGTCACCTTTGACAGCAGAGAGCAAATTGAAGAGCCCATTGCTTGCATCATATCAACTGCTGAACCAATAGCATCTTTAACTTCAATGATGTCTGCCTGTCAAATGAGACAACTATATTATTCCCAAAGTTGGATTGATATCACTGAGTTCACCTGTTGATATGAAAAAGCAGGAAATTCACACCTTGGCTCCGTTAACTATGGGAAGACGGAGTGTGCTAGCTTTCAATGCTTCAGTAGCTCCTGATAACGAGCTTGAATGGTCTTGCTCCATGAGAGACCACTCCTCCAGATAGGCCATCTGCAGTCAACAAATTTTAAAAATGTTGAAATGCATAAAGAATTAGAAAAAAACTTGAAAATCATATTTTCATGAAAAGAGCTACAGGATAATAGCTTATCTTCCATTGCATCAAGAAAAAGACAAAAAAGGGACTCCATAAATTATTATACATCTTCTGGAGCATGTCCCTTCTAACAAAAGCTTCATATGGCAGCATATTTGACTTGTATAAACTATTATGTTTGCTAATTTCATAAATGAAAAGTTTCTTGGGGACAATTAAGATATTTCTTTTTTCCAGCTTTTCTAATGAAGAGACAAGTACTACCCCACGGTCTTGATGCTACACTTGGAATTTTTGAATGAATCGACACATTTAACACCTCAGAGAAGTTACGATGCATTAAGTCTACAAATTCCCTTATTATTATAGAAAACCTTTTCCGACTGCTCTGATTTATTTCACACTCCAATATAAGTTCTGGTAGCCATTACTACTTCATGCTTCACATGCTTCCCATTCAACACATTTCTAAATTCTAAATTTCTGTGTTAAATAATTTGGTTTCGTTTCATCCTGCTAAAGTCCTTAAACTCTACAGAAATTAAGAACCCTGAGATGACACCACGTTGGAATATGCCACTTGGCCAATGGGTGATCTGGTCTCTGTTAAGATGAGATTGGCTGAAAATAGCTAAGGTCAGTTTGGAATCAGCAAATATCGATTGAGGTTGACCAGATTAGGTGAAGTCCATCAGTATAAATCAGTATCTCGAGTTCGGTGGAAATTGGACAGAGTTAGTGGGATAGGCCAAGATCGACCAATTGGATCAGTAAGCCAACCAGACAGATCCCAGCCAAACCTAATATAATCATCTCTGGTAAGTTGAAGGGTTTTAGGATGACTCAAGCAACTCTCAATTTGAATTGATTGCTTTTTGTCAGGATTGAACAATTTTTTTCAAAACGACACAACGTTTTTCTTAAGAGATTCACTTGATTAGTGACAAATTGTCAGGAGCAACTCAAGGATGTATCTTCTGTTCTAACTAATTTTGTCCATTAAATTTCACTATAATTACTGAAGTATCTTCTGTCAAGATATTCTTCACTTGTAATCTTCCAGCATTCAACCAGAGGGAATGGTACTCCCTTTGGCTTGTTATTTCTGCCTAAGAGATGATTGTTGTCCACTTGTTAAATACTTGTCTTCTTCCTCTCAACCACACTTTTTGAGACAAGAAATTTTGGAGGGTTTCAGTTTGGCACTTTGGGGTCATGATACTGCATAAATAATGAAAGAATCGTGTGAAACTTCTGATAATGTTTCTTTGTTACCCAAGGTTCAAAACTAGAAATATGGTGGTTGTCACAGACAGTTGGCTGCTGATCCAACAGCTCATCAGTAAACTTACAAAATGACCAAGTCTGCTTGCAGGGAAATATGAAGCATGAACTAAAGTAGAACTATAATGCAAATTAAAGAAAGGCTTGCTCAGACATCTTAAAACAAAGAGATAACTTGGAAACAAAGGCTTACTTGCTCCTTAAGAATGGAAATTAGCTTTAAGTTCTGTGTCAGAATTTGTAGCTTGATCCTTTTAATAGTGATGGAATCACGCAACTTTGAGGTAGTTATCCATGCATCATATAAGTTTCTCTGTAAAGATCAAATGAAAGCATTAGCTAATAAAGCATCATCCAGTCTTTGTTGATATAGATGAAACAAAAGCATTGTCTAATCAAACATATGAGTGTATCTGAAAGCACAAGTATACCATTAGGACAAAATCAGCAAGAAGCAAACACAAAATTATGGATGATATATCTGGAAGCATAACTGCGAAATGTAGGTCAAGAATAACAATCCAAAACACAATTAGATCTATGTATGACGTACATGATACCATTCTTACAATGCTAACCATCCATCTCAACATTATGCACTACCCTAACTTTCAGCATATGTTGCTTCTAAATTGTTCAACATTTTGATCCATGAAGTATGATGGCACTTATAGACATCCTGTAAAATTCCCATTTGAAATCGTAGGGTTATAGGAAACTATATACAGCTCACCAATAGTTTTTTGCTGCTCTCGATCATCTACCTTTTGTTCCATGAGCAATAAGTTTGTTTCATTTTTATCCATAAATCAATACTTTTTCATTAATTTAATGAACTTCATTTTGTTCTTCATTATGAATTTCAAATGTCAATAGAGCAATATGCTTCAGTTAAAGCAAAGCATTCGAGAATATCAGGATAATCATAAGTTGTTGGTTTCAACTGTTTAAACCAACTTGACATTCCTATACTATTCACGTAGAGAGATTATTTGGACGTACACAGACCACCATCAATGAATCCTCCTGATCTTTAGAATCGGCACAACCTCTATCTGATCATTTCCTCACATTATAAGCCTTGGAAGACTAATCATCCCAAGATTAGCTACAATTACTATTTAAGAATTTTCATGTGAAATATTCAGCGAAGTTACCTATATGCAGTGAATGCAATTCAGCCACAAATTTATCTTACATAATGCTCTCCATAAATGCTTTGCATTAAAAAAGAAAAAAAAGTGGAAGATTCTAAATCACAGAAGGATTTTGTAAAGGCCACAAACTTTGCTCATGTTGTGCTGGGAAGAAGAACAAATAGGAAATCCATCACAATGTAGCAAGAATTTATAAACAAAAATGACTTTGAAAAAGCTAATAACATTCAAGATTACCTCTACAGTTAGTCTCTGCACTAGCAGTGCAGCATTAGCCCTGGCATTAACACATCGCCATTGTAAATTCCGGTTATCGAGCAGCCTCAACATGTGAGCCTCCTCAATTCTATTCTCCCCCTTCTTTGCTCTCCGAACTTCAGCAGCAAAGCTTATAATCGAAGGTGCATTGCCCGGTTGACAGACTGGAGAGGTGCTCATCGATACATTACTCCTTGCCCGCAAAGGACTAGCCATACCCCTTGATGGTGAAGCCACGAGCTTACTCGGGGAAGAAGGTCTCATGGGTCCACGGAGTGGTGAAGAAACAGACCTCGGAGAAGACGATGGGCTATCCACCAACAATTTCTTGACCACCCCCATCCTTGGCCTTGAATCTGGCGAAGATAGTGGAGAACAAGTTTCAGAATAGCGGCGCATCTGGCCGTTTGTCTCCTGCCAAAGTCTTGCTGGGACACTGATTCCCCGGGAAGTCACCTTTGCCCTGGGAGGCACACTGAACTCTAGCGCCCCAGAATTGCTGCCAGAGGACATACTATCAGTATCGGATGAAGCCGAGAGATCACCGCCATCAAACGAAGCCCTTCTCGCACTATCATCAAACATCATCGACTGCTGGAGCAACCTGACGGTGGCCAAGATCGGTTCTTTCTTCTCAGATGAACAATTCGAGCTCCTCATCGATGGATTTGACGGCTGGGCTCTGGAGGCGGGCCATCGGTGGTGGTTGTCAAAGGGCCTAGAGTTCTCCAAATTGTCACCCGCCTTCGCTGGAGCGGCGGGAGAAGCATTAGCTCGCCGCCGCTCGGGAGTAGGCTTTCGTGAGGGGCTGGGGGAGACCGCCCTAGCGCGGCTAGTCTGGTAGAAAAAGGACTCCCCCTGGAACGAGACAGAGAGGCTCCGCGTCGTCATGCAGAGGGTGCGCGCGGCGGCAGAGGGCTCCGCCGGGGTCGGGCGGGGATCGGTCCGCGGCGTGGAAGGCCGAATCCGATCTACGGAGAGGGATCGCTTCTGAGCAGTCGATTGGGGCAATGCCATCGGCGTGGAGGACCGGGGGGTCACCAGCGGCGACGGGAAGCGCCGCGAGCCGGACGAAGCGCTCGAGGAAGAGAAGGTAGTGGCGGTGGAATATGAGGTGGAGGTAGAGGACGAGGAGGAACTATAAGACGAGAGGTACCGGGAAGTGATCTCCTTGATGCGAGGCCGCCTCGTGCCGGCAGCAGCATTGTCCTTTTCGGAGGGGATCAGCGGCGAGCGGCGAGGGTTCTGGAGATCATCACGATGGAGAGGCGGCGAAGCGTTCTTATGGTGGCGGGGAGCATTCCGGGAAGCGGCGGCAGCGTTGGTGGCGGTTGCCGGGACCGCGGCCACCATCGATCTCGCCGCCCTACCTCGATCTCCGGCTTTCCTCTCGAATTATAGCAATCGGAAGCACGGGAAGGGGGTACCGACACCAGCGGAGCACCGGACTCCAGCACTACTCGGAGGAGGCGGAGAATTATAAGAATGAGAGGAAACAAAGAGGAGTGCGAAGCAGAGTAGAGTGTTTGCTTGTGTGTGTGTGTGTGTGTGTGAGAGAGAGAGAGAGAGAGAGAGAGAGAGAGAGGCTTTGCATCTGAGAGAGAAGAGACGGGTCTCTCTCTCTCTCTTACAGAGACGCACACTATATTGCTAAAGCTTTTGTTAGTTGTGTTAGTGTGGTTTTGCTGTTAAGTAATGCAAGGTTTCGCTGCTCTGCTAAGATAGCACTGGGAGTGTGTGTATCTGTGCATTGGGATCAGAGTTCAAGCAGTAAAAATACAGGGGAGTGCACAGTGGACTAATAGAGTAAGAGAGAAGGCAACCCAGAATGGTGTTTGGTATGGCAACAGTGAGCAACACATGAACTGTAATAAATGGGGCCAAAGGAAGGGAGACGAAGAAGGTTGCAGTGTTAAAGAGCAGAGGAGTTGGGTGGCATGGAGTGAGGGGAAGACAAGACAGACATAGATGCTGTTTCCCTTCTCTTCTCCCTTGCCTTCCTTACAGGATCCAAAGCATTGATAGAGTAGATTACAGTCGTCGGACAACAATGGAGGAGGAGGAGGAGGAGGAGGACTCAAATTAGACTTCACCCAATGAAGAGCAGGTAGCAGCAGTGTGGGAGGTGGGCAGGTCTCTGGACCTAATTTTTCTATGCCAAACCTAACTTGGCAAGGACAGCATGTAGAGCAGCTTAATCAATTTGATTAATATGTTAATCCAGTTCATTAGTTAATTAAAGATGAAAGATAATGCTGCCAAAGTAAGTTGAGATCTGGCAGAGAGCATGGTGGTGGCACTGCACAATGCCCACTAAAAGCTCATTTGGATGTGAAGTGTGTTACTAAGCTGCTGCCCTTAATAGATTGCTTGGATTTGGTTTATGGTGCCAAACCAAAGTGGATCATTTCTCTTCACAGTTTGAAGTGAGGAAAGTTTACCTGATTAGTCCAACTTATATATTCGATCACATAGTCAGAAAGAGATTAGGGGTTGGATGGTTGTTTTCAGCATTACTTGGCTTGCAATTGCAGCTAAACATGGCTACTAATAATACCAAGAGCATTGTTGTGATGGGAAGTTGGATAATACATGCTTGTGAATTCAAATACAGCATTGAAGTATGTGACATCCACACATGCCTTTGTTGCATCATTAGCAAACCAAAAACAAATGTAAAGTTGGTTGGTCATAATTTTCTCTTAATCTACTATAATTTTATAGAATAATGAGCCAACTTTTCCTCTTTTTTTTTAAACAAAAAAGGTTTCTAAAGTAGAAATTAGTACGATTTATAAATAATATCTAAATCTTTTGCTATTGCATCTCTTTTTTTTTCTAAAAAAAGTTATTTCAATAGAATATCTAGTCTCATGATTATAGACAGTAATTTACAATCATTATGATGTTCTTTAATTAGAGAAGATTAATGGTCAATCTCATGTTCTCTTTTATCTTTTTATCTTGTAAGTTCTTTTTTAGAGAACCGTGAAGTATCGAAATAAATCTAATCGTCTCCGTACATAAACCATCGACTTGTATCTATCATCGAGACAGATCTAGCAATATCCCGCATTGAACGTAATAGATTAACGTAATGTCTCTCCGACGTTGTTCATCCAAAAATCTTTAAAGCTTAAACGATGAGAAAAGGACTAGATATATTCATAAATCTTAAAGATAATTGGGTTTAAGTTTGGCCTAGTACCATGATAAAGATGTTAATTGAGTGAGTAGAATCAGGACGAATAAGCTTTAGAACTTGTTCTAGAAAAGGCCGGCGAGCTACATCCAACGCAAATGATCTTAATGATGATGACGGCGTAGCTACTAAACCCAACTTGGTTGCCAAACCACTAGAGGCCATATTGTGTCTCGTGCCCGTCCGAATGCTAACCGATGAAAGGAAAGATGTGCTAACTCCAAGAGTACGTACGTCGTTGTCTGGAGAACAGGTTCATGGGACAAGTTAAGAGCATGAGCACATGCTCGTATCGAGCCCATGAAATCGCCATTCCTTGCGATGAGCTCTTCTTTGGATCCATACATCAACACACGGATCATCCATGGAGGAGGAGGTGGTGGAGAAGAATAGGAGGAGAGGACACAGAAAGAAAGAAGATGAGGAGGAGGATCCAACGGATCAACAATTTTCTTCTTTTTTTTCTTTTGATGAAGATAAGATGTCATCTTGACACCTTGCAATCAACAACTAGATTATTGAGCTCGAGTTTTAATATTGTTTCTTTCGAGAGAGTGAGTATGGCATGATCATTAGATGTCTAAGCGTTCGATTACGAGAGAACAGATAATGATAATAAACAATTGCCACATCTACCTTTTGGTTGCTTAAAAATATAGTGATCAAAAGATGAATAAAACTTTTAGTCAAAGATTATATAGGTTTTAATAATATTAAAAATAGAGAGAGAGAGTGAGCTTTGGTATAATTATAATATTTTTTTTATATCTTGGGAGACTGAGTCATGAAAAATCTTCTTTAAATATATTTAAAGGCAAAGCTATATACATTAATCCTCTCAGATTCTCGGTGTCTTGTGCATTAAATATACTCTTTTTTTAGTAATATTATATCTCATAATATTTATGTTGGATCAAATTTTATTTATGCTTTTATACCATACTAAATTTTATTACCATGTTATATATTGGCCAAAGCTAATATATAAAACTAGACACTGTTGAATCTCGTATTTTGATGATGAAACCACTTGATATGTGTTTATGTTTTAATCTGCGTTTTGAGTGACGCAGGATGCTTCGATCAGGATGAGACAATTAAAGCAGGAAGAATCATGTTGGGCCGGAGGAATATATATATATATATATATATAATTTAAAAAAATATATAGATGAAAGAATTTTTACATAGCACATATTCTTTTATAAATGATAATTTTCGCCCTGCACCTCCAACCCTAGTGGTCTCCATGAGTGGGTCCCTAGCTGCGTCCACATGACCCCCACCCTCCACATGTCATCCTCGTTATTATCCTTGATGGAGGGGGTTATCGACAAGGACAATGTAAGTGAGGTTTGCGAATTTTTAATGGAGGGGTTGGTAGCTAGTGATCAATTCTCGAATTTTCTCTTTCGTCATCTTCGATTGTTGTAAACATGATGATCAGAGGGTGAGGGGAACACACGTGAAAAAGATCATCAACCAATGGTAAGTTCCTGACAATCCTCTTCCACTCCCTTTAGTCACCGTGAATATGATGTGCAAAAGGTGAGGAAAACACGCAAGGAGACGACCAGGAGTAAAGGTGATGATCGATGCAACATAAACAAGGGTAAAATAATTTTTTTACGAAAGAAGGAAGATTATGTGAGAATTTTTTATTTTTAAAGAATATATATATATTATTAAAATTAAATTAAATTAAAAATATATAAAATATATTGAATTATATATTAAATGCGTGTCAAATTGTCACGTAGAACAGCAATAAAAAAAAAAAGATTCAGCTTACCGGTATCAAATTGAAACGTGCCGTCATGAACACCAACAATTTTTTTTATCCGATATAAACAAAGATCCTGAAAGCCACACACTAAAGTTTCAAGCTCAGTTGATGGAGCTCTCAACCACTGGCTTTTGTAAGCCCTAACAAAGCCTGTAATTTGCAACCTAAGCTTTCTATCATGGCGCTGTCTGTCACCGCACGCACTCGACGCGTCCCAAACATTCCACCTTCCGGCTTCAGCTTTTTGGGGGGTCCCCATTGCGGTTTCTTTTACAGATGGGCACAGTTCATCGCCCTCTTTTCCTCCTCCCTCTTTTCATCACCAGATCTCCCATTGCCATGATCCCATGTGGTCTCATGCTCCAAAGCGAAAGCCTTTACACTTTTGTAGGGAATCTCACTTTGTTGAACCTCTCATCACCGTGTCAAGATTAAGGTTCTATTTAACATGTCGTCGTCGTCGTCGTCGTCGTTGTTGTTGACAGCAGTTGTGATGCCTCATATAATGCGGTGAAGGCCAGAGAAGATGTTGTTCTTTAACCCATCGTATTAAGCATATGCTGCTTGCTGTTACTCGTAAGCAAAGTATTCCAATGGTAGACGAGATCGGGCTATGTGGGGTTTGATCTCTGAGCAACATCAATTTTGGCTGCACTACTGCCCGAGTGATATTGTTACTTCATGGTCCAAAAGATTCATCAGAATAATCATAAGACTCTATAGCCATGTCTTGGATTTCAAGCAAAAAACCAGAGCTACAGATGCATGAGATGATATTAGCAGGTGCGTTCTGCTGGTGCTATTAGCAGGGGGAAGAACTCGTACCTCCCTTCAAGAAACAGGTGGATCCCCAGGTTTGGCTTTCGTCAATTTTATCGAACTAGATTTCGAGTGTGATATCGTCGACCGTTTTCGCAGGGATAAAACCCAAAGGGATCCTTTTCCTGACAGTAGTTGTTTGCTCAAAGTTGGTGGGTTTTTGGGCTATCAGGTGTTCGCCGTAATGTCTGAGAGAGTCTCAACTTGTGGTAACATGACATGAATTCAATGTTTTGGGCCTTTTCTGTTAGCTGACAGCCCGTTAACCTCGTTGCTATGTTCCTAGGCAATGAATTGCTGCTGTCAACATACTGGGAACAACTGTGTCGAGCTGTGATCACTCGTGAATCTTCACGTTAAGATGATGGATGACTTTTATTCTTTTAGTTGCAATCGATGAGCCTGGAGTCGGATTAAGCTTCTCGTGAGAGCTTTCGCATGCATCTTCGATGTCACCACCCTGGAAACAAATGGTTAACCATGTCAAGAAACTGAGCCATCGCCTTGCTCTCAGCCTTCAGGTATGATACAAAATCCTACATCGCTTTATAATTCCTCGCCGTCCTGCTTTACATTGCTTTATAATTCCTCGACAGTGATGTATCAGTTGCTGTCGTAGTCACTGTCTGCACTCTACGCATCACTGCTCGAATAATTGACAAAGTAGGCTTCGAACCTTTTACGACCTATCACGAATTGATGGTTACATGCCAAACCGTATGGTCCCAGTTGATATATAAACAATATTGATATTTCGTATTGATTTGATGTTTCAAATTGATCGTTTCATTATGGTTTAAGAATTTGGGTATTTTACTGAAAAAAATTAATATTAGCTTTTTAATCAGATGACACCCCCATATTCCAAAGTTTCTTTGTACTTTTTGTAGATGTTATTCGAAAATCTTTAATTTTAGTAATTAGTTATTATAATTTTTAAAAATAAAAAATAAAAATATTAACCGTCTTTAGTAATGATTCTAAGATGATTAGTATATATTTTTTATTTCTTAAAGATTTTGCAATAATAGCATATATGATAAGTCAATTTAGTAAAAGATCGAGGGTATTTTTATCCAAATAAAAAAAACTTCAAGTAAAAAAATAAATATGAAGAATATCATATGGTAAAAAGTCGATGATATAAAATACGCTAAGAACTTTCACTATAGTACTAAATACTAAATTATTTTTTATAATTTTTGGAAGAAACTAAATCATTGAATCTTATAAACCGATTGAAAACAACTAAATATGATTCTATTTTTATTAGGTTAAAAGAATTAAATTCGAAGGGTGCGACTTACCCCCAGAAGTACGAAACCAGCATCGTAGGACCCAAGAAATTAATACCACAATGAAAAAGTACAAGAAAACCTGTGGTGAACGTTGATATGGCATCTATCTATCTGACATGTAATTAATTTCTAGACTAACTATTTCCTTTTATTTGAAAGGGATTGTGTGCATCAATTAGTGATCCGAACCACGCCGAGGGCGAAGTTTCCGACATTATACGATTGACTTGGTTTGACCTCTCTCAGATGAATTTAAACACAATTAATATCAACCAATAGCAGCCTTATGATATTATAATATTTATACACGCCTCGCGCTGCCACACCCACCCTCTCGAAACCAGGTATTTACAAAGCAGCCATCGTAGCGACAATGCAAGATCGAACGGATTACAATTTCCCCACGCGTGCAGTGCCTCTAGGACCTGCGGCAGACGGCCGAATCGGAGCTACCCGAGCAACGCCCACGCGTGCGACCCGTCCCTCCGGCGACTCCCCTTCCTCCTCGCCGCTGCCTCCGCCTCCGCGGCCCGGTACGGCCCCGCTCGCCGCGACTCCGTCAGCATTTCCCACATCACGTGCACGTCCTCGTACTCGCACGTCCTCACCTCCCGTCTCAGCCGCATCAGCCCTTGCGGCGAATCACGGAGGAAAAGAGGGGTTAGTACGGTACTCCCCCGCGGTCAGATCGTAGCCATCCGATGAAGGGAGGGGGTGGAACTCACCGGACTTGCGGATCCGGAGGCGGGTGGCGAAGCCAGCCCAGGCCCTCCTCATCGGCGATGCCACCCGATCCCACCACGCCATCCTCCGCCAGCGTCTTAGAGAGAGAGCGAGTGTGTTTCTTGGAATCCGTTACGGGTGTCGACGTCTCCCATTTAAAAAAGCCCACCCTGACTGTTCACCGGCTAATTCCTTCCATGACGGGCACGTGACGGTCAGCCTGCCCCGTACACGTCGGAGATTTTTCCCGCGTCGACGTGCGCAGCGACCGACGCGTGGATGATGAACATCGAATCGTACGGTTGACGTGGGCCGCAGGCATCTGCCCGGAAGCGGCAGCGACTTATTATTCTATGCCTACCTATTCTACCTGCATCACCTACTCGTGTTACCATTGCACCAAGAGTTTTGGGCCCCGACAGGCTCGCCGTCCGACGCCCGGGTGAGCGAGCGGGTGTATTCCTGGAGTCGGTAAATCTCCCGGTCCAGGGAACAGCCAGTACGCTGCGGACCCCGCGATCCTTGGAATTCAAAATAGTTAGTTGGAGTGTGTCTAACTCATGTCGTGTGAACGTTGTGATTAGGATAAGAGGACGAAGCATCAAAGAAGGGTAAGAAAATGGGGGAACGTAGAGAGCATGTTGAGTTGGAAGATGTGATTTGATAGTCCAACGAAAAAAGAAAATGATGATCAGATCTATCTATGTTTTGATTGATTTGATTAGGAAAGATGGACCACTATTCGCTGCTATTTGTAGCCTTCCATTATTGGTTAGGGACCATTAGATACGACGCGGGGACATCAACCGGCGATGATGGTGGGATACGTCGTCCTTCTTCACTTTGAACACCGAAACGAAAGCGTGTAGAAAGTAGATGCACCCCTTCAAATACAATTTAGACATTCGTCGTCTACGATCGATGAATTGTATTCGTATATTATTCTTAGTAGCAGCTGAAACTGACTTCCAGGTTCTTCCTGACTCTGTCTCGGCTCAAATTATTACTTTGATCTGTCTTACTTTGATCTGTCGTTGTTGGACCTATAAAATTAAATTGAGAGTATTCTTAATAATTATTATTTTTTACAATCAAATTAATTTCGAGTTTAGACTATTTAGATAAATTTTCTCAAAAAAAATATTAGAAAACACACCCCATTTATCATTTTTTTAAGAATCATTAACGATCATGAAGGGGTGATCTCTTATTATTCTTGAGCTGAATCGACAATGTGATATTATGGTGTGCCAAATTCGGATTCCACCTAAATTAGTTCGAGCCTCGTTGGAGACATGTGACGTTGCTCACGTATATTTGATATGACTTCGAACGATCGATGTGTCAAAACATGTAACCACTTGATGTTGACATATTGTCTAAATCCTTTTTCATCTATTGATCATGTGTAGCTGACGTAGTCTCAAATAATCTACGTGTTACTAGTTTGCATGATGATAAAATATCAATTAAATCATTTGTCACTTATTGTCGATATATCACCATAATATTTTGGGATCAAATATGTCTTGGTCACTTATCTTTAAATCAAAAAAGTTGAATTCGAATACATATTCTTCTATATTTGTTCATCCTAATACCAATTAAATGTGTATCGTAATCTAACTCAAATGGATCGAGTAGACACGGACAATAATAATAAAAAAAAAAGTTGTTCCTATTTATAGACATTACGATAAATAAATAGACTCCATGCGTTTTCTTTTTCTCTTTTTTCTTAGTGACATGCATCTGCTACTAATCATTCTTAACCCTATCATAATACGCATCATTAAGGCTGGCCTAATATCATATAGAATTTGGTCATTCGAGCCAATGAAAAACAAAGAAACGTTTTCTTTCTTTATTTCTTTTTCAATTTTGGTCACTCAATTTTGGTACCAACCTCACATTACTTTTGATCCGATCAATCTTATTTTTTCAAGTGTTATGACATTTGAAAGAGGAGAAGAAATGTGTTTTATGAGATGTGGTTCGAAGTCACGACTCAATTTACTTTGATGATAAAAGTTATTTTGTTTCGATTCATTCTTTTACAAAATTAGATCGAGATTATGTTGGACGAAACTCATATGACATATTACATCCAATTGAATATTCGAGCCAATTATACTCTCTACATGTTAATAAGTGGTGGATGAAAAACAACTTTAATCCCAATATCGAGGGAACATTTGTGGCGTGATGGCAATCCAATCGATGTCCAAATAAATCTCTTTTCGTTTACTTGGTGAAAGGATTTGGGGCCTCATCCATAAGGAGCAGCCCAATATGTGGTATGTATGTTGCTATTCCCACTTACTCCCATTACGATTTGGAATCACAAAAATATTTTTTTTTATTTGACATTTTATTTCATTTAACATAAAGTAGTCGTAAATTCACTAATAGTTTGCCACATCTAATGATATGTTCAATGATAGTAATCAACGTTACATACCTAAATTTAAATAT
>LVTN01000714.1:58797-69980 GCA_001649415.1 Musa itinerans | reverse complement strand
TATATATATAATAAATATCCTAGTAAGGTTGATGGTATTGTTTGGTCACAAAAGTGCTATAGTAGCTGACACTTTCATCATATCCATTATTTACTCATATCTAAATCTAAATCGGATTTACTCGTATCAAAGTGTAATAGTACTCGAACTTGATTATTATGAAAGTTTAATATTTATTTTTATAATAAAATGATTAGTTTTGATTAATAAATATAGTGTGGGAGAGTTATTATAATCTAAAAGATAAATATATAATCATCAATTTAACCTCGTTAGATCTAATTCAAACATAACTAGCGTTAGTATTAAAAAATAATAATGTTTGTGATCATTATTTCTTATAAGAATCTGAATTATGATGATCGGTCAAGAAAAAAAAGTTAATAAAGATCTGATTTCTTAATCTTCTTATAATCATCTGGACATCTAATCTTTCAAAGAATAAATTTAATTTTCAAGATTCAAGTTTAGGATTTAGGAGATAATACGATTTATTCCTACATAATTATAAGATGAAAGAAGCTCTCAAGCACCAATAAAATAAGACCTCATCCAAAGTCTTGGCCTCCTCAATCATATTATCCTAAGGAGAGAATAATGGCAACCAAATTACTTGTTTATTTCCCCTCTCACTACTCACTAATTTATAATAGCCCAAACAATACCACCAACTCCAAGACCAAGTGTTTAACAAAGAGAGAGAGAGAGACAGAGCATCACATAAGGATAGGGATAAATGTTTGGGTTAGAATCCACTAGTACTTATTGAGAATTGGACTCGCATAATCTTCCATTTCAAGCTGTTTTACTCGATCATGTCTATCAAAGTATGAGATGTGATAGGTGAGATGAATCTAAACGAAAAGGATGAGCACAATTAATAAGTTATGACTTCAGAACCTTTTTTTATCAACATAAAATACTCGATGTAAGAAAATAAAACATGTTATATTTCATTATTGTTTACCAATAAAGCAATGATTCATCCAAAAATTTTGAACAAGGGATGTAATTTTGAGAATTCATGAACCATGAAAGAGATGGTGAACCCAAATTGCTTGAGTTGTGCATCAATTCTCAAAACCATTCATGTAAGTACAACAAACATTTGAACTTTCTAGCTTTTAACTTTACATAACTTAATGTATAAAATGCTATTCCCAATAGTGTGACACTATTTAATGGTAATGCAAGATGTTGCTTGCATTAACCATTCCAAGGAAGCTCAATATTTTGATGCTTATGTGGGACTGGATACCATGTGTTCCCACAGTGCAAATTAAAGATGATTCCACACCATACATCTTGATGTTTGTCTTGATATAAAATACTAACACCATCCTTATCTCTTAGCTCTCATCATTCATTCCCTCAAGAACATAAACCTACCAATTAAACATTAGAAAGAGATCTAAGAAACAATACCAATGTGACACTTTTGAGGTGAGGTGATGAACTAAGAAATGTTGTTGTGTCCACATTTAATACTTGGAATGAAGCTTGTGGTGTTTGGTATGTGGGATTAGTATTTAATGCCTCCGGATGAGTCGTAAGCCATGTAGTTTGGAATTTATTAAGGTAGTTCAAATGGTGCTTAGTTTTCTAATCTATAGGATCAAAAATAAAAAAAAATTAGAATTGGTGTTGTCATTATCCTACCACATTTCATGCTAATCCATCTTCTATGTGCAAAAGATGAACACAATCTCCTCACTCATGTTTTGCATCTGCAATGAACAAAAATGAATCAATGGCACTGATGTGACAGACTTCAATTTTTTTCCATATGAGTCCTCACTGCTGAATTTTTGTGCCTTTGATTGGCATATTTCTTGTTGCAAGTAATCATGCGTGCATGTCTCATAAAGACCTTTTTTAATTGGCATGATAACTATCCATCAGATTACTTATTGCTGCATGTTCCTCATGCCAGGACATGGTCCAATTTATTAGTTTATTGAAAGTTTAGGTTTAAGGCCACACAATGGACATCTCAAATGTGATTTGTCCTCCACCAATTGACACCACCTTATCTAGCTGTGGTGTTGGATGATCCTTCTCTCTCTCTCTCTCTCTCTCTGACCTACAAAAATGTGACTATGTTAGTGGATTTGGGGGAATACTGTTAATGATCATATGTTCATATTGCAGATATATTTATAGAGCAATGATGTTGACTGATCTCATGTTGTGTGACTGTCAATACTAATTGTGCAATAGTCTTCTCCACTTGAGGGTCAAAACAAGCACACTGGCAATTAATATGAGAACTAAAGAGAAGGTGTTGGCTTGCTGGTTGTGCATTAGAATTGACTAAAACATGGCAAAAGATGATATGTTTATCTAAAGGGACATGGAATAAGATCTATGTCAAGTTCAACTTGATGTGGGGAAAAAGAAACTGTAATGTCTAAGATTCAAAAAAATCTTAACAGCTGATCCTAATCATAATTTCAAGGGAAGATTGGCTCCCCCTAATATGGAGAGGATCACAAGTCAATGAAGCACATGATATCAGTGTTGATGAAGCTTCTTTTATGCCAAACATCTCTACCTTCTTTCTTACTAACATTATGAATCATGTAGAATGGTCCTTAACAATGGTTGGACTCTATAAAAATGCAGAAATTTTTTGGTTTTTTCAGATCAAAGAAACATGATTTGGACAAGAAAACAGAACAAAAAAGGTCCTGCAATTATATCTGCTTGTGAATTCACTCCATCACCATCAAGTTCTTGTCCAGTTTGGGATGAGGGGGGAACAAGTACAGGTGCACCCACAAGTGTATCAGGTGGGTGTGGGACTCACAGCTCAAGGAACACTTGCTGTTCTTGACACTGTAGGTCCAATCATAGTGACTGGAGCAAGATCAAACAGATAGGCATCAACACCCATTCATTGGCACTGCATTCGATTGGATGTTTCCTGCAATTATAATTTAGCAAGTTGAAGGAAGAATAGTGCACCATAAATTTAAGCTCCTGTCAACTGTTCCTTCGAGACCTGAAAGATCGTTGCCCACTCCAAGACAAGGAATCTAAGAAGCATGTCTGTGAAATCTGAATAGAATCCACACGATGATTGCAACTCATGTCCGCAAAATCTAGAGATATAGATTGGCTACAGTTCATAGCCATGGCTCATCATGTTCCAACTAGGTTTCGAATTTGTTCTAGCAATCTTTATTTAGCTAGATCAAGATCCTCTCCCAAAAAAATATGAACAAGTGAATCAAAATGACCCACATATTGATGTATATGTTTACTTGACACCTTGCTTTCTGAGTTCATAAAGCAGGCTTCCTTTATTAGTTTTGTTCTGTCAGTCACTCTTCTTCTTCTTCCCACCTTGACTAGGTCAAGATAGCTATCAAGGCCGTTCCCATCATCACAGCAAGAGACACAATCAAGTCCCCAGCTTCATCGGTGTGGTTGAAGGTGAGAGCTTCATTTCGCTTTTAATGTGACGGGCCCATCTACGATCTCTACCTTTCTCCACATCTACCGTTCGTCTCAGAACAAGGCCAAGGTTGGGCACAAAACGCCACACACGGCTGTGCCTCCCCTCACCGGCAACGCGTGCCCCAATGTCGGCCCCTGGCGTTCTGTAGCCGGAGAACAAGACAAATTGGAGCTTGCTTGAGCGGATGAAAGAGAGGAAGAAACAAGAGAACATACAGTCCAAGGAAGAGGGAATAAAGGAAAGAAGGGTTATCCGCATGAACCCCACATGTGATCACTTCCTGATGGAAGCAACTCATCTCCATCTCCATCTGCTCTCTCTCTCTCTCCCTTCTTCCTTCCTTCTTATTTTATTCTCCTTGGTTCCACTCCTGTGCTTGGAGTCAATCCGCTCCTCCAAGGAGAGGCCTTGTCGGCACTGCAAGGACAAAGCCAGCCCTTTCCTTCCGCCCCAAAGAAACGGAGGCAACCTTTGGAATCATCGTGCCAATAATGCACGCCTCCCCCATCTCTTATCCATTAATCCTTCTTACAAGTAAAATCAATGGCACCTCCCCCATCTCTTATCCATTAATCCTTCTTCCGAGTGATTCTTACAAGTAAAATCAATGGCTCTTCCCAAAGTATCATGTCATCGAGTACATGTCCAAAGGCTCTTCAGATCTCCGATCTGAAGAAGGTGATAAGTACGAATGAAGGTGTATACATAGGACGATAATATACATGTTAAGACAACTGTTAGTGATCATAAAACTTTAGGATACATGTGATCTGCCATGGCAGGTTTAGCTGTCCAGTTGATTCTTTGGGAGCTGTGTTTGTGTGCCTCGTATAATATTTGAATGGAGATGAACTAGTGGGCCTTCTTCTTTGATTATGGCGTTTCTTGGCACTGTCTGTGCCGTCCTTTTCTCGCTTCAGAAAGACTCGAACTGCTGCACTAAGCCAAAGGACTGGGATTTGTTTGGCATGCGTCGAGAGAGCCCACTAAACTATGCTGGTGAGAGAGTCTGTGTAGAGAGCCTTAAATCCTGCACCCATTGGGTATGTGAAGCTTGCCGCTTTCTCCAAGGAAGCTCTTAACCTGAGGTTGCCAATAGCGGAATCTGATTGAGCAACTCAAGTAAGGATTCATCCTTCCCTTGTTTCTTGATCCTTTCACCGTTAATGAGTTCTTCTTTCGGAATTCTCCTTGCGGCAGAATTGCATGTCATCGGCTCATCGCCTCTTTTCCTTTCTTGCTTCTTCTGTAAAGAATGCATCGGTCAATCGTTGCTGCTTATCGTTTTCACAGATCAGCAGCAAACTGTTGTTTGAGATCATTTCCATCAAGGAATTGGTTGAGAGTCTTAACGATTCTAACGTTTCAGAAGATCAATGCCGAGATACATGCAACAGACCGACAAGGAGTACGTGAAGATTGCGATGTTGAAGCAGGAAGAAGTCTTCAGATATCAGGTAGCTCCCTCCCTTCTTCTTTCCTTTGATCTCCCGTGCGGAAGTTTCAGGAGGCACCGAGTGTTACCTTCCATGCTTGATTCAGGTCCATGAACTCCATCGTCTGTACCGAATTCAGCAGCAGTTGATGGGAGACATGAAGATTGCCGAAATGAAAAGGCGAAAAGGGCGCACGCGAGCAGATACCGAGCTACTCGATGCAGAGGATGAGACGGGGCCTCGTCGGATGCTTGACCTGGAACTCCCGGCAGGGGTCGTGCTCGACGCCGACGAAGAGAGCGACTTGGAGCTGACGCTCGCCACCGGAAGCGGCGGAGCTCGACGGAGGAAGAAGGACGCATCATTGACTTCGGATTCAGCGTCCAGCTTTTCCTCATCCTCGAACGAGTACGGGAACATGCACATGAAACGAAACCGCAACGAGTGGGTGCTGCATCAGCTGGCGGATGAATCCACAGGGTTCGGTTGTGATGGAAAGAGTAGTTTCGACATGGAGGAACAGATGAAGAAGGATGGAATGAAGCAGCCTCATTGGCTCTTCCCCTGTTCCAAACGTGACGTGCTGGTTTCTTTTGGATTGTAATGGTTCGCATAATCACTGCTTTCCATTGTATTTGACTGCTTAGTTTGCTACCAACAAAGAAAGTTACAGCCATTTAGATCAACCACAGATGGAATTGGCAATACAGAAACCATCTTGTGTTTAGATCTTCAGATTTACATGCTTTCACAAGCAATCGGCTGTCGGCTGGGATTATATATTTGCAGTGGAAAGGAATCCTATTGCCTGCATGAAAGTCAAAAACCACCGTCCAAAGTCAACCACAACCCATTAGAATCAGAAACAACCCAAAGATATATAGACTGTGTTGCATGCTGGAAAACTTACTGATTTAATATAAAGATCAGCACACTCTTTTCCCAGAAACCAGAAGTCTTATTAATCAGAAATGTTCAAACAAGAGTTCTCCTCTCTATCAGAGGTTAATCAAAATGTTTTTCTGTGTGTAAAATAACAACAGGTTTTTCTATAATGCTTGATAGTTTTTCCCATGAAGTTTAACAAGGATGAACGAGGCACTTCAATGATGGAAACCTATGAATTGCACTTATTCTTTCGGAATACATCATATGAAAAATTAAGAAGTTAGGTAACACTTTTGACCATATTATTTCTGTGCTGTTCAAAATTTGGAAAGATCCAAGTCACAAGGTTGAGCTAGAGCTACCAAGAGGATTTAGTCCATCGCCGTCTTTTCCACAACTGCCTTCTCCAAGCTTGCCATGTATGTGATATAGATGGTCCAAAGAAATGAGAATGAATTGCTGACCAAGGGCTGGAAGGAAAACAAGATGGTTATATCAGCCAAGGAGGTGCTCAAAGATTAAGAGATTAAATGACAATACAGGTTTCCGTGTTACCTGAAGACGGACAGGGACAAATTTAAATGTAATAAAGTCGCATATAGGCCAGTACATAATTCCACTTAATAGAGTAGGAATCAAATCTCTTTTTAACCTGGCAAAGATTTCAGCACCAGTTTCACCTATGGTTGACAAAAACAGGAAATATTATTCAAACAGAAAATATTGCCTTTAACCAATTAAAACATACAAAGTGCATATCCACTATCTACTAGTGTTGTAATAAAGGGCCAAAACAGGGAACACAACACAGAGGAATGAGAAGACGAGAAGAAGAAAGACGATCACACAAAGTACCAAATGGCATCCCAATTTTGCAAATAGTCACTCTGTCCATGGACAAGGATAAAGAAGAACTTCACTATGGTACATAGTGGACCATTATTCGCCTCTCCGAGAAACCCCAAATACAAGATGCAAACGAAAAAAAAAAAAGACCCATTTGCATCATCTGAGGTTTGTCGAATACAAGACATCATAACAACGGATTTCATTCAGGTGTATAACTATCCCTATATGGACCAAACATATCAACAGAGAAGACAGAGAGGCCAACCAACATCCATAGTTGATGGAAGCACAGGCAATTAAATACAAGCAAGCTTGTCAGTATCCTAGATGGTCCTAGGCAGTGACCTCTCTATAAAATAATGAACAGCCTTCTATAAGATAATGATCATAAATTTTATTAATCAATTTATACAACTTCATAAAAGAATATTAAGATGTCGAACAATGTTGACATCTAAACATTGCAGATGCACACATTTTTTTTAACATATACACTCGTAACAATGTTACTTTTCCACGAATGATATTATCTCCAAACAATGTAAAGTGATATACCATTACATATTAAAAGAATGATGGCTTTGGTGCCTAGGTGATAGTCTAGATTAAATCCAGGTGCTTAATTAGTTCATGGAGCATAAGGCACTCTAAATAGTTCAGTGACTACAGAATGGAGAACACCAAGCTACCTAGTTACGAATGGTTAGTGGCCACCAATCACACACATATTTGCTCAAATGGTTGCCTGGTTTGAGATTCCAGAAAGAACCAAGCACCAGGATGGGGTTGTTATTGAATCAGATTGGAGCAGTCCTTATCAAAACTGATTCTTAACTGATCCAATCAAAACAAAGGATTGGCCAAGCAGAACTAGAACTTGATCATTCTTGAATCTAACTATCCTATCTTTTCCAATGGCTCATGTCAGAAGGCAGAGTGAGAAGAGAGGAATCAAGAAGGAAAGAGACATCTTAATCTATGGTGCATAAGAGGTAAGAGAAGATGAGATGTCTTAGTGCTGGCTGTACTCCATCAAGTTGATGATAAACTTGGTTTTGAAAATCAAAATGTCGACAAGACCAAAGCCAAGGGAAAAAAAATCGTACAGAATCACAAAAAAGAAAATTTAACTTAGAATTAATTTATTCTCAACTTATGTTGCTAGGAAATAAGAACAAATGCCTTGCCATGATGAACACTAGAAATTAATTGTCAAATGTACCCAACTCAAAAGTAATAGTCACAAAACTGCTCACGATTTGCATCATATCAACAGAAAAGTAAATTCAATGCAAGATAGTTTTGACACATAATTGAGGGTGAGCCTTAATATAATGGCAATATTGCTCTTTTGCGGCCTAAGTGAATAGGATTTGAGCCGCAAAATTATATTCATGCACTAGGTTATCCTTCCGCTATTGCCTTAGACATCCTTGTTGAGAACGTTCAATGAAAATAATAATCACAATCTCAGGTTTCTCTGACTTTATAAACCAAAACAGTAATCACCATTAAAACAAAAGTTCTATAACCAAACAAAATAAAGAAACTCATGTGGCCTGTCAAAACAAAATTATTTTTAATGCTTAAAATAAAACATGATTATCTGCTTCTTAACTCCATAAGAAAACTCAAGGCATCCATATGATGTCTGGATAATATCGATTTACATTAATCTATCAATGATCGAATAGAGAACATGATAATAAATTAGAATAAAGAATCTTACATGGCATACAACACAATGCAGTTATTAATGCAAGCCAAAAAAAGGTTCCTACCTTGTAATCCGGCATTCATTGAGAAAAAAACACCAGTTATTATAGGCCCATATGTAACTTGCCCAAGAACCATCTTTTTAAAAGTCGTAAAAACATCTTGTTTTGGTAGAATTCTGGAAACAAAATTGAACCAGAAATGCAAAGAGGGTCCTGAAACAAGCAACCCATAACCCGCCATTCGCAGAGTTCTTATGAAATCAAGACTCCCGGAGGATGCAAGCGTAATAATCTGTTAAGAATGAAGAAAATTAAGGATCATTAATGTTATATCAATAAAGGATGACTTCAAAACAATGGAGCTTACAGTTCTTTAGAAGATGCTGTACAAAAGAACTTGAAAATATCTAAACAAATATAAAATTTTATGATTGTTAATTAAAAGGAATTAAGATTCTAATGATGGACATTATGTTAATGTTTATGCTTAGAGTGACACTAGTAAGAGCCTTTTCATAATCGTTTTGCTAAATCATTCAAACCTTTAAATAAAATGCAAGGCATCATTTAGAACAAACCACATGATACTTTAGACTTGACTCATCTAAGTCATTTTGTAGTTGATTCTTCTAATATACTTCGAGGATGCCAAGTGACTAAAGAAAAACAAGGGGTGCAATGAGTCTTCATATAATCAACAATGCATTTGATAACTCAAAAGCGGTTACAGACTCCATATGAACCAATTCACACAGACAATTGATATGCAAATTACTAACAAGATAAAAATGTCACATACTCGGTAATTCACGGAATCCCTAGAAACAAGAACAAAGTAGTCTTACTAAATCCACCACCCTCGCAAGGCCAAAATAAACATAAAACAAAATCCAGTATACCGCACCTTTCCCTATAATTACAATTTAGCTAAATGAACCAAAGACCTTGAATTTTGGCACACGCCGCTAGTTTGGGAGACGATCAAACTTCCCAAGCGACAAACTTTACGCAGACGAATGCAGCAAGAAAGGATTTTTAAGAAGAGTTATAAGGAGACAAAAGTACATGTCCAGACCTGGGAGGAGATGTCCGCGGCGGTGAAGACAACCCCCGCGGTGAGGCTCTTGGTGAGGACAGGGCGGGCTTCGATCATGCCGATATACCAACTTATGAACCCATTCCGGATCCAAGAAAATGATGCCGCGCCAGTTGCAGTTGACAAGGAAAGGGAGTATAGGGAAGGCGAGGCGTGAGAGAGCCCGGATGAGGACTCCTTGAACTTGGAGGAGAGGATGTGGGAGCGGACGTAGGCTCTGGACCGCGTTGATGAAAGCTTGGAGAGCTCGACGCAGACGCGGGGAGATCTAAGGTGGCCGAGGAGGAGGCCGTGGGCTCCCCGGCTGCCACTTCTTAGGAAGCCTCCGTTCATAATTGCGAGTTGGGGGCGGCCGCCGTGTTCGGTGCCGTTTGAAAGCAGGGAACGGGAAGCAGGCGACTGGTAAATATACGCCATCGTAGGGTATTCCACGCGCCCTGTGGGTTTCTTTCGACAACACTTAACGATGGAAAGGGTGTGTTGAAAAGAAGACGGCGTGACTTCTTATATTTAGGATACAGAGGACTTCTGCTCCTAGTACCGACCTAAAATAAGAATTAAGTTAACACGTGTCAACAACTGTATCGGTTTGTGGATACGAAATACCACGTGTCACGCTCTCACGTCCTACTTACCTTGTGATGGGGGGTCCCCTGTCTGGGCTCATGGTCACTTCCAATCGTGGGGCAGGTGAGCCACCCGGGTGGGTGACTCAACCGTATCGGTTTGTGGATACGAAATAGCACGTGTCACGCTCTCACATCCTACTTACCTCGTGATGTGGGGTCCCCTGTCTGGGCTCATGGTCACTTCCAATCGTGGGGCAGGTGAGCCACCCGGGTGGGTGACTCGGAACTTGGAGGTGAAGCATTTCTACTCCCAAAAATTTCGTTGCAGCAACCCACTGAGCTGCTTCAGACGCAATACAGAACGACAGAGTACTTTATTGGTTCACTGATGGGCCCCACAAAACCTCGGTGTTACGTGAATCGGTGGACTAAGTATGTGGTAGAAATATAAAGTATCCAATCCGCATTATGCTTGTTAGGGATCAAACAGACGCCGATTTGGCTTGCCTACAATTTTTCGTATTAAGTTTCTAAAATTTATATATTATCGGTATGTTTGATATATTACATTTATTATTATTTATATTCTTATATATACTTATTAAAACTGAATACCGTTGTTTACTACATTTATGAATATAAAATATCTGCTTTTGCATTGTTTCATATCTAATTATTATATAACATCTGGTCATTTCAATTTGAGATTTGTTACTATAATCTAAATCAAAATAAAAGATGCACTTGGTTTTCGAATTTTTAAACTAAATCAAACCAATCAATTTTAAAACTCGAGTTGAACCTAAATAAAATTGGCCATTATATCTTAACTTTAAATATTGGGCTTTTAACAAATGGGACCATCTAATTGGTTTTTATCTTAAAATATTTATTTTCCTAAATTTGATAAAAATATCCTTCACTAAAACTATATTCGATAATATTCCATAAATCAAGGTTCATAGAAATCAGAAAAATCTTTATACGAGTTTTCCATAGTTCATTTTATTGAATGTAGAAGGATGAGTGATAGAGTAACCGGCTAGATTGCTAGTAAAAGTTATTCTCTTGGGTGTTAAACTAACAGAGAGTAACGTGGCTCTGATACCAACTATTAGGATTAAAAATAACACTGAGAGGGGTGGGGGGGGGGGGGGGGGGGAG
>LVTN01000714.1:28376-58482 GCA_001649415.1 Musa itinerans | reverse complement strand
GGGGGGGGTGTAAATTAGTACTATTAGAAAACTTTCGATGATTCAAAAATTTTCGTTCGATAAAAACGATATCGACTAAGCTTGACTTAAAGTAAATGTAAAGTAGAGTGAGCAACAAAATTAGTAAGCAATAAATGTAAACAACAATGGAAAAGAGCATACTAGAATTATAGTAGTTTGGTCGTCGTGACCTACATTCACTCCCGATTTCTCCTCCTATCGAGGCAACCAATTTCTACCATCGACCTTTTTTCAATGGATGAAGATCAACTACTCTCTTACAATTTTTTTTTCTTTTTACAGGTTTAGGAGAAAACCTTTACAAGTTACCCACCCTTCCCTTAAACAGAAATCTAAACTTAAAAGAAGAGGAGGGGACCTCTCAAGGGATTATAATAGTATTTTCTTACTTAGATCACAAGTTATTGTTCAAGTTCTTCTCTTAACCGAGTAGGAATGAGTGGGGTAGTTATAGGCCCTAAATGGTTTCAAAATTAGAGCAAAAAAGAGTCTCATCCCGGGTTTTCAGGGTACTGACAATACCACCGCCAATACTGGGCGGTACCATCGCCTGTTAGACTGACAACTGACGGTACCATCGCTTGTCAGTATGATATTAAACGGTAACACCGCCTATTAGATCGATACTGGGTGATACTGTTACCCAGTCTAAGCGATACCACTACCCAATCTAGGCGGTACCACTGTCCAGTCTTAACGGTACCATCGCTTGACATAGTCTTGAAGACCGTGTTTAAGTGGTACCACCGCCCAAGTTTCCGAAGACATACACGATCTCACGGGCGGTTCCACTACTTGACCTGATGGTATCATCGTTTGGGCTAACTATGGGTCACTAAATGAGCATTTCACTTGGCCCAAAACAACCTCAACTTAGGCCCAACAATGTGTCTCTAATTGAGTTAGTCTGGTTACACCCGAAACTAACTCAATTAGATATAAACTATTTCGATCTAGGCACAACCGATTACAAATACAAATCATATGTTTTCTGGCATGTCATTGGTTCATTCGGTGCTTCGTCCGAATCTTTAGCGTATCGTTCTCTCCTTCGATATATTGCCCAATCCTTTGTCATATTAACTCTCACAACATCCGATTCTTTCGGCCTGATACCCGAACTCACGGTACGAAATTATTTTACCAGCATATCAATCGATCCTTTGGTACGATATTAAATCTTCTGAGATATTCTACTTCATCCCAACGTCTGATTCTTCTGTTTCAATCGATTTCTCCTCCTATCGAGGCCACCAATTTCTACCATCGATCTTCTTTCAATGGATGAAGATCAACTACCCTCTTACAACTTTTTTTCCTTTTCACAGGTTTAGGAGAAAACCTTTACAAGTCACCCACCCTTCCCTTAAACAGAAATCTAAACTTAAAAGAAGAGGAGGGGACCTCTCAAGGGATTATAATAGTATTTTCTTACTTAGATCACAAGTTATTGTTCAAGTTCTTCTCTTAACTTAGTAGGGATGAGTGGGGTAGTTATAAACCCAAATGGTTTCAAAATTAAAGCAAAAAAAAGTCTTATCCCAAGTTTTCAGGGTACTAGCAATACCACTGCCAATACTAGACGGTACCATCGCCTACTAGACTGACAACTGACGGTACCATCGCTTGTCAGTTGATATTAAACGATAACACCACCTATTAGATCGATACTGGGTGATACCGTTACCCAGTCTAAGCGATACCACTACCCAATCTAGGCGGTATCACCCAGTATCGACCTATTAGATCGATACTGGGTGATACCGTTACCCAGTCTAAGCGATACCACTACCCAATCTAGGCGGTACCACTGTCCAGTCTAAGCGGTACCACCGCTTAACATAGTCTTGACGATTGTGTTTAAGTGGTACCACCGCCCAAGTTTCCAAAGACATACACGATCTCACGGGCAGTTCCACTACTTGACCTGATGGTATCATCGCTTGGGCTAGCTATGGGTCACTAAATGAGCATTCCACTTGGCCCAAAACAACCTCAACTTAGGCCCAACAATGTGTCTCTAATTGAGTTAGTCTGGTTACACCCGAAACTAACTCAATTAGATCTAAACTATTTCGATCTAGACACAACCGATTACAAACACAAATCATATGTTTTCTGGCATGTCATTGGTTCATTCGGTGCTTCGTCCGAATCTTCAGCGTATCGTTCTCTCCTTCGACATATTGCCTGATCCTTTGTCATATTAACTCTCACATCATCCGATTCTTCCGACCTGATGCCCAAACTCACGGTACGAAGTTATTTTACCGGTATATCAATCGATCCTTTGGTACGATATTGAATCTTCTAAGATATTCTATTCCATCCCAACGTGTTCTTTTGTTTCAATCAATTTATTATTTCATGATTGAAGCTAATCCTGCATCACTATTAAATTATAACTTCATCACACAAACGATTATAACTACATAACTTAAACAATAATGCAAGGTGAGTGCAGCGCAAGAAGGAGACGAAAAGATTGCCACCATCACCATGAAGGTAGTACCAATATAGACGAGGGGCACCGTTGCTGCGAACTCCAATGCCTCCAATGCTATCGGTTGCACCCTCGTCGCCAGCTCTACTCTACCTCTGCTACATAGGTGGTTGAGGAGGGAGAGAAGGTTATTGCGTATGAGTGGTGCTACATAGATACAACGTAAAATAACGAGTGATGATGGAGGGAGGAGGGAGCGAAGGTGACCATCGAGGGAGCGAAGGTGACCATTTGCTAATGGAAGAAGAAGAGTATTTTCATTCAATTGACGAAAAATGAGCATCCCAAGTAAAAACTAATTATGAAGAAAGCTCAACACTAAATTTTCTTTTGGTAAAATATATAATGAAATATAGCGATTCACTAATTTTCAATTCCACATGTTTAAAATCAGTTTTATATTTTATATATTTAGTATAAATGTAGCTAAGTGATATATAATAATAATAATAATAATTAATAGATTGAAAACATGATGAGGAAAGGAAGAATAGCATTCTGTCATATTTTGACATATGGATATCTCGATAGGATATATCATGACGTCTCAGTATACCCAAGCTTCAACTCCACATTCCACATGATTCAATATAGCGACAAAAGCCTTCCGATCTGACCCTCTACGATAGAAGTTTTGTATAACAATATAACAAAATATTTATATTAAGAGGTTCTAATTAATTATTAAAAAATAAGTAAATAATAATCATAAATCTTGTTTAGTGCGAGGAGAATTATTTCATGAATTAAAGAGAACTAATGGCTCGTATACTTCGCATCCCCATCAATCACATCATCATCGTTTTATTTTTCTTCTATAATTTTAATACTCATCAAAACAAGATACCTATTTTTGTAACCCGATCCGGATTCAAACGTAACCGATCCATTTATACAATCGTATCTCAAGTCCGACCCGGATCCGATCGTTACTTGATTTATTTATAGGGCAGCGAATTAGTCGGATTCCACAATATAAGCAGCAGAAGAAGCCCCAAAAGACCAAACCCGATTGTAAATCCCAACCCGATTGAAGTTTCTTTCAGTTATATTTAGGCCGAGCGGCGACGCCTTCGTTTCGCCCTCCAACGAAGCGTCGAGGCCTCGACTCGCTGATTCGCCGGCGCTCGCCCTCCACGACCGAAACATTTCCTCGCCATGGATCCCTCCATCATGAAGCTCCTCGAGGAGGACGAGGTACGCCTTCTCCTCCTCCTCCTCCTCCTCGTCGTCTTACTCTTCCTCTTCTGTGGTTCTTGGAATCACCTGCTGAGCTTCGCAATTTGTCATCGGAATGTATGAGCCTTTCTCTGCCCTAGGAAGAAGGAAGATAGGGTAATATATGATCTATTGTGTGCAGGATGAGAGCATGCACTCCGGCGCCGACGTGGAGGCCTTGTCGGCCGAGCTGAATCGCGACATCGGCGGTGAACCCGCCGCGATCGTCCAGCCCCCGGAGTCCGATGCAGGTGAAGCCGTTGTGTTCATCTCCGTGACATTGTTTTTTATGTCTTCTTGGCCTGCATGAGTGCGTTCTTGATGCGGTAGCGATGCTATATGTATGTTCGGGTTCGATTTCTTGTCTATTTTGCTGTTAGAATCTGCATCCTATTCGGAGACATATGTTGTGGGGCGGGGTGGGTGTGGGGTTTGGTGAAGGCGAGAGGGTGGAACATTTCTTAGTCGATAGGGATAGGGGCTGTCATAACTCCTTGATTGTATTGCCTTACTGATTTTTCTTCATTGTCACTTAGATTCTTCTGACAGCCTATTATAGGATTTGGAGAAGATAATGAGGCGCCACTTGGATAAGATGCCAATTAAGGA
This sequence comes from Musa itinerans, assembly GCA_001649415.1. Taxonomy (NCBI): domain Eukaryota; kingdom Viridiplantae; phylum Streptophyta; class Magnoliopsida; order Zingiberales; family Musaceae; genus Musa; species Musa itinerans. Next base: position 54,131 of record LVTN01000714.1, on the reverse strand, counting down.
AGGTCTTTTCCCATGTGGCAAAAGTGGTAGTGAACACGATGGTAGATGAAATGGTAGCAGTGGTAGCCATTATTTTCTCTGTAACATAATTAGGATTTAAATAAAATAGAAGATTTTCAAATCATAGTCATGTTCCTAGTGTTTTTAAGGATAAGATATGATGCCGAAAAGAGTTGGTTGATTGGATCTTTTGGTACTATGTTCATATAGCCATGAAAAAAAGCACATCATGGAATGGTCTATGGAGGATAATATTAGTAAATAATGACGAACAATTATATGACAATGATTTCCTGAAGCATAATTCTTGCATGAGTTCTAATGACTGGGATTTGGTCCAAAAACAGCTCCCAATGTGGATGAAAAATTTACCAAGGAAGAGTACACTGCTTTTTATAAGAATTTCACAAATAACTAGAAACAACATTTCCATGCAGGGGCCCAAGTTGATCTATAAAACATTATATTTTGGCCAACAAAGGCTTTTCGGAAAGCTGAAGAAAATAATGAAGTGCTTTTCTGTTAACCATGTAATTAATGAATATGTTTTGTCTCAGTTTAAGTTCCAAAGAAAGAAGCTTGTTCTCACATCTTAGATCTTGGAAAGAGCAAGGATGAGTAAAAGTTTTTTTTTCTGAAACAGAAATCGAGTAGTTTCACAAGGTTAATAAGTGTATTAGGCATCAAGGTACAGAGGATTGTGATGTTTCATTGTGTAGTGAACTCTCCTTGCCGTCTGGTTGTCAGGATCATGGGTGGACTGCTCATATGGACCAGTATCTTGAGGGAATTGCTGCCTTTATATCCAGCAAATATGTTCTGTGGTTCAACCTAGAAGTACTTATGTTGGAGGAGCTAAGGAAAAGTAAATGCAGAGAATATCACCAAATTACACAAGGTCCTTCACATGTTACTTATATTAAGACCAAGGTTTTTACACACCAACTATTATTTACCAGTCCGACCAAGAACACTGGACCATATAGCCTGCAATTGGGCGGTATTCATTACAGTGATACCAAGCAGTACAGGTCAGTATGCTGATACCTAATGGTTTGACAAGGTGTTGAAATTGATATACTGGAACAAGATTTGATCTTGTTTGTGACTGCCCTTATATCTGTCCCTTCTTTGTAACCCGAACACATCTGCCTTATTGCCTTTTCCTTTTCACTCCAAAGCATGTTCTTTTCCTTGTTAGCATGGTCAATGTTGTTTGTCTCTCCAATTTTCAGCTCCACTTTTATTGTTCTATTTTGTTACACCTCATCTCTTCTTTTCCCATATGTTCCTCTCTATGTCAAAAATTGTAATGGATGAGCATTCTGTAAGGGTTACATCCTGTTATTTCATGTGAATTAACCTGTGGTCATGGTTGCCATTTGGTGGGGTCATACAAATAAGAAGAATGGGAGGGAGAAATGACCAACCATGCAGTTTCTCTCTCTGGATTCCTTTGATATTGTTGGATATTATCTGTTGGACTTTGTGATGTGTAGCAGGAGATGTTGAAGACATTGAGAGTGACAATGGGTCTAACTTGTGCTATCTATAAGTTCAGCAAAGGGCAATTGTGTACATTTTATAGTGTTCACCCATTAATAACACACAAAATTGTAGGCCTTGTTTGGCTAGCAGTTCTGAACCGATCTGTAGTGAAATATCCCTGAATCTGTTTTTTCTGTCTGAGTTGAGTACAACAGAGTCACATTTAGGTTAAGTCCTACAGAGTGTAGGTTTATATTTGTCCTGTTCTTTTCTGTTTTTTGTTCATTACTCTTTTAGGTCAAGTTTTTTATTTTATTTTGTCCATTTTATTTCTCCATGGAATAATATTCCAATTTGGTTCCTAGTTCCTACATGAATTGATAAGTCGAAAATCTCAGTTTTATGCAACATGTTTTGAATGCCCATAGTGATGATGGAATTACCTTTTTGACTGGATAGTGAATTGCATATATTTTTTCCTGATGGAGTTTTTTCTAGAAGTTTATCATTTTGACCTAGTCATGAGTTCATTAGTACTATCTAAGCAATGAAGCAATTCGGCATCAGGACAAGTAATTGGGCAGTGGCAAACTTCCAGTGAGATAGAAAATGGCAGGCAGATCCAACAAAAGGAACACAGACAACATTTAGGATCGTCAGAACAGCATTCAACTGGAGGAGGGTTGATTCAGCCACCATATGTTGCCAAACCTCAAGATGAACAAGTTAGTAACCGACCAGAACATGACATACTGCCTTTTTCATCAAGAAGCCTCTCAGCAACAGTCAGAAACTAATTCGCTTCAATTTGTTGATAAGGAACAGGTAAAGAAACTTGAGCAAAGCAATATCCTGGAATCAAACACAGCTGAGGGACCAAAGCAGGAGGTCATTCAGCAGTCTGAAAACTCGCACCAGCAGAACATAGCGCAGCAGTCAAATAAACAGATACCTACTACCAACCTAGCAAGCATATCTTCTAATCATTCTGAGGGTCATCAGCAGCATATAGTGCAGCAGTCAAATACTCAACAAATACCCCCTTCTAACCAAGCAAACTTGGTGACGAGGAAAACTAAAGCTGCTTCTTCTATACCATTTCAGATGCTGATTCCAATTTTACAGCCTCACCTTGACAAAGATAGATCCATGCAGCTTCAGGCTATCTTTACTAAACTTAGGGTAGGTCGTTTCCACATTTATGCCATTGGCTTTTATTTTCTACTGAATTCACTGAAGCAAGGAATTTCATGAAGCTGCACCTTGAAAACTTTCTGGAAATGCAGTACAGATAGAAGTTGGGACACATATACAACAGGAAAGGGAGTGATATGCCATCCATGTCATGTAAATGACCAATTGAATCATGCAACTTTTTTTTTTTTTCGGGTCAAATGTTTGGTCTTTTTACTTTTCTTGATAATATGCCCTCTTCTCCTCTTCCCAAATTAAGAAACACCTCTTCCAGAGGCCATACATGCAACATCTGGTTATGATAAAGATAGAGTGTGACTAAGCCTTTTTTCAATTTGAAGTACAACTAATACATCAGATTTTAACAAATTCAAAATTTGTCACTAATACCATATCTGATTTTGTTTTACTTTTCTGAAAAAAATAAAATTAACTTTTGCTGAAGTGAATGATAACATTATGGTAAATCCAGAAGAAAAATAATGAAACAATCTTCTATTAATTAAATTATTTTGGAAGTCAAACTTAAAAAATGCACTGTTATTTTCTAGAATAATGAAGTCAGCAAAGAAGACTTTCTGAGAGCCACAAGGAACATTGTTGGGGACCAGATGCTACGGCAAGCAGCTCAAAAGATCCAGATGCAGGCAAGTATATGAAACATATTTCTAAAAGTTCTCTAGTATCTTAATACTATTGAAGGATATAACTTTGTCTAGAATTAAATTAGTCTGTACGGATGCTTCACTTTTTGTTGAACATATCAACAAGTTCAGGTTCAAGCAGCTCAAAATTCTCAGACAATACAAATTCATTTTCATTGCAGGCTCCTGCTTCCTCTCAGCAAATTTCTTCTAGTGGTGCTCAGCAGATCACTGGGCCACAATCATTTCCAGCATCCCATTCCATGCCACAATCTCAGAATCTGAAAGCCAATGGATCACCTCCCTGTCAACCGTATGTACCTTCTACAACATTTCAAGTGCATCCTGGCCCAAGTTTTACAAGTTCCCGGAACAATACTAAGAAGTCTCAAGAAGTTGAGACAGGGTCAGATGGCAAGGGACCCCATTCTGTGCAAAATTTTACTAACAACACGAATATGGCCAATCCAGAAAGAGACGTTTCAATGGTTTCATTACAGTCAGTTAACAAGCAGCAACAGGCCACACATATTCCGCAATCATCTTTCTCGATATCTGGAAGCACAAGTGGTTATCATACCCATGCATATCCAAGGCCATCTGTGAGTTCCTCAACTTCTCCCAGACCATCTAATGTAGATTCACATACAAGACAAGTTTCCCGTACTCAGGGAGTTGTTTCAACACAAATAAGGCCAACCCAATCCACGAACATAATGAATGTGCCTAAATATGATCAAAATGCTGCTAATGAAAGCAAAAGACAACAAGCTGGTCCATCGACAAGCCATTTTGCCTCCCAGCACAACCCACTTGCACGACAATTGGACGCAAACAAAGAGCAAAATGATAGTGGTTTCAAGTCAATGGCTTATGTGAAGCAAGAGGTTGTTGATCAATCATCTGAACCTCCAAACAAGTCTCACATTGTACCTTCAGGAGTCACTTCACTTCGTACAGCTCATGTTAACCAAAAAAATTCTGCACTTGGATCCTCAAGTATGATGGGAACAACTCAGGTTTCAGGTCCTGTGCCTATCCAGACGGACCAAAGTGTGCAGGTTAGCAATTGCAATTTCAATTAGTTTGACTAGCATGAAGATCTGTATGAACTTTGAAATCTTACTGCTGGCTATTTTCTTGAGACAACAACAAAGAAGATGATTAATAGATAAGAAAGAAAATTTGAAGAGTAGTTTTAGCTCTTCATTTGGAAGAAAAAGTTGACACTTATTGGATGTAGTAACAGTTGGATTTTCATTCTTACCTAACAAGTTCCATTTTTGTGCCATAAAATAGTAGGATAATTCCAAGTATCCTTTTAAACTGGACTAATCCAGAGGTACACTTAATCTGTTCAAGTGACTGCATAAAAACAGCCAGTGTCACTGGAGATGTTCTTGAGGAGTAAGTAAGGTTTTGAGACTTGCCTTTCTATAGGCTCACAAGTCTCACCAAGGAGTTTCACTATGGCGTACAGTTCATTCATCTTTTCAAAAGGGTCATGCACCTGAAAGCACTTTCAAAATGTGTCACATTTATATCTAACCTTTTTTCACTAGTGAATCTTTCATTTATTTGAGGTAGGAGAAGCAATTAGACACGCATGAAATGAATGAGAAGTTGGTTTGTTTGAGAAAGGGAAAGAAACTGGAGCACTCCTGATCTAGAAAGTACATGCCACATGGTAGGGTCAAGATGCCATGTAACACATGCTGGGGACAGTAGTTCACATGAGAACATATGTAGTTTACCAGAACATGCTACAAAGTCATGAGCTCACTACCAAAATCAGAAATTATGATTGACTAATAAGCAACGGTGGACATAAGAATTGCTGAGTAATGCCTATTTAAGAACCCATTGAAAAGTTAAAATAACAAGTGGTATGTAAAGATTGGTGTAGTATTATCATTTAGTGTTGAAGTGGGGAAGCAGCATGTGTAGCTACATAACCTAGAAAAGCATGTGTTTGTTGCATATTCAATATATGTTAAGCCATAGGATAGGTGGTATTATAGATTAGTATATATTATCATGTATAGTATTGAAGATGAGAAGCAGCATGTGTAGCTGCATGCCCTAGAAGTGCAATCGCATATTTTGCTTATTTGGTTTATGTATAATGTGTTTGTTGCATGTTTGATTTGTTTACTAGGTGGTCTTACTTGTCTGTGTATGCGCTTAAGGATCATTGTATCATGGCATTAGGTGTGACAGTACTTTTATTGCATGATACAATTTTGTGTCGTGTTGGTTGACATGTTCTTGTGTCAATCGACACGGGTAAAAAACTGGTCTAACCACATGTTGGCTCCTTTGACATAAGTAGGTACAGTATGTGTGGATGCCTTTTTGGCATGGTACATTTTGAGCTGTAATGGCAAAATTCAGTTGGCATGGTAATTCTTATATTCCCCCATATCAACTGTCTTTTGGAACACCATGGCTGCAAGAGTAAGATCCCTTAATTAAGAGAAAAAAGAAACCAGATGATTCAATTTTCACATGATTAGATTTACAATCAATGCTTTTATCCTCTTTCTTTATTTCCTTCCTTCACTTTTGTTACTTATCTTTGTTTCTAGTTCCTTTTTTTCATTTTGCATTTGAGATGATGAGCTAAAGTTAGTATTTAGATTATTTAAATTTTGTGAATGCAAACGTACATTTTGATTGTTTATTTGTCAATATACTTAATTGCTTCTTTTTTTTTTCAAGCTTCTCATGCCAAGTGCACCTTGTTTCATCTAGTCATGCTTTTCACCTGATTCTTGCGCCTAACTTTAGCTACTTCCTTTTCTTCATGTGTTAATTATTTACTTAATCAAAACTGTAGTTGCTTTTTTGTTCATGTACCTGTCAGATGCTGTACAGGATGTTTTGTGCTAGCTAATATGTTCTCTGAATTCATGATTGCATAGTTCAGATTACAATGCTTTAACTTGCTTAAAGTATTGTGGAAAGCTACATGTTGAATGGCACACTTAAGCCATTGCTAATGGAGTCTTTTTTTTTTCTCAATTAGTCTGTGGAATATGTCCTACTGTAAGAACATTAGCATAACTTTCCTTACAAACTGCCTCTTATAACATGTGTCTTCCTCTAAATTTAAATGTAAACTTCAAATGTAAAGTACATTAATGTAAGGTTATGATGACCCTTTGACATCTTTGTTTCATAAAAGTGTTCTTTTTCTTTCTTCTTGACTACTGGGATTACGTGAAGCTGGATGCACTCTCAGGTGTCATCTGCAACTCTTCCACTTTCTGGGGCAACCATGAAAACTCCCTCAAAGAAACCAACTGTTGGGCAGAAGAAGCCTTTGGAAGCATTAGGCTCGTCTCCTCCCATGTCCAGGTGAACCTTATATTTTATATTCCTTTAATGTGGTTCATGTAGCCTTGTTCACTCTTGCTAGACGTATAAATAGAACTAAACTTCCAAAAAGCATTCTTTTTTTCCATCAGCAAAAGGCAGAAGACATCTGGTACTTCTATTGATCAAAGCATTGAACAACTAAATGATGTTACGGCTGTTAGTGGAGTTGATCTAAGGGTATAAAATTTTTGTATGTTCCTTTTGTTATGTATGTATAACTTTTAGCTTTTGATTAGTTAAGAAAAAGGTGATGGATTATTAGACTCAATGCTTGACTGTATTTTACTCTTTAATAGGAAGAGGAAGAGCAACTATTATCTGGCCTGAAGGAGGAGAATCAAGCTTCAGAAGCAACCCGAAGGGTTGTACAAGAAGAAGAAGAGAGGTTGCTTTTGCAGCAGGCCTCCCTTCGGAAAAAGCTTTCAGATATCAGTTACTACCTCTTTTATGTGATGCTGTTGTTTTCATGTAAGATGAAAATTATAATCAAAATGGTTTTGATTAGTGGTGCTTGTTGCAGTGTTCAAATGTGGTTTGAAGAATATAGGTGGTGATGTGGAGCGTTGCTTGTCATTGGTGAGGAATTTCTTATGCTTCATTTTGGAAGTGATGTATTACTTGATCTGACTTGCTGTTCCTCAGTGTGTGGAGGAGCGTTTGAAGGGGTTGATATGTTATCTCATAAGACTGTCAAAACAGGTTAGTGCTATTTAAAGATTACCGACATGTCTGCATTAGTTACCAGTTTTTATCATTTTCACCTCCTGAGGTTTTCTTTTTGCCCCTTTTTTAGAGGGTTGATCTTGAAAAATCTAGGCACCGGTTTGTAATCACTTCAGATGTACGGCATCAAATTTTGTTAATGAACCAAAAAGCCAAGGAAGAGTGGGACAAAAAGCAGGCTGAAGAGTGTGACAAGCTTCGAAAAGTAAATGAAGTGAGTAGTCAGTCTGGTTTCTTTTTCATTTTTTGCTACTGAACTACTGATGTTCTTCGTGAATATGCACTGTTAAGTTTATCCGTTGCATTGTGTGATATTTTGCTATTTCATTTGAATTTTCAACGAACATAAATCTTGTTACTAACTATATTTCTGGTATAATTTGCCTGCTAATCATTTACTTTATCATGATTATAGTGCTTAATTTCAATTAACTTTGTCCAATGCATGGGGATAGGTTAACGGTACAATATGCAGTTGTAATTTCTACAATAAGTTAGTCTAGAGCTGGTGCATGAAAGTGTGTATTAGGCTACTACTGATATGGTGATGACACGACATAGACAAACATGACCTTTCCAGTGAATGGTCATCCCATCCACGTTCTTAAAATTGTTTGGAGGGGGAAAAGAAATTAAATCATTGCTCTAGGTCAGTTATGGATGATTGCCTATGCACACATGCTAGTGCTTGCTACTTGAGTGGTAAACCTCAATATCCTTGGGCATATATATATATATATATGTATGTATATATGTATATATATATATATGTATGTATATATGTATATATATATATATATATATTTATGTATGTATGTATATACATACATATATATATATATATATATATATATATATATATCCACATATTTTTATGCCAGAATACATTTATTTATATGATGAAGTGACTTTTTCTAAAAGCTTGCAAGTTGGGTTATTGACAAGGCACTGAGGCTGTGTTTTACACTATTAGATAGGTCCATCACCTCAAGTTGGCTACACTGTTTGGCAATTATTTTGTCATTCTACAAACTTCTTAGTTCTTACATCATAATTAGTTACTGCTGCATGCACACATTTGGAGATGGAAACATCTAATCTTTGGCATGAATTATTTTGGGAAGCCAGAAGTCAAGGGCTTAACCAGTTTACCCTAAGCAAACACTTGTTTGTTAAGCTAAAGCACTTCCTGAACCAAGTCATTGTTTCACTGTCAATATGTATTTTTTTGTCTTTTTGTCATTGCTCTTCTACTTCGGACACATCAATTTAAGCAATTTCAGACCAAAAAAGTGTATGGTAATCTATAACTGCAATTATCTGTAATTGCAGATGGATGGAAGTGCAGGGGTTGATGCAGAGAAGGACAAAGAAGAAGGCCGTTCAAAGACCCTTAAGGTAGAATTGATCTTTAACAGAATTTTTTTCTGTTTTCTATTACCAATCAATTATTGGTCTGTAAGCAGGCTAACAAGGAAGAAGATGATAAAATGAGAGCAACAGCTGCAAATGTTGCAGCCCGAGCTGCTGTTGGCGGAGATGATATGCTGTCAAAATGGCAACTCATGGCTGAGCAGGCACGGCAGAAACGTGATGGAGTTGATGGGGCCTCTGGTTCCCAACAAGGTAAAAGTGCAAGCAGCAAATCATTATTGAGCTCAGGAAGAGGTTCAAAAGAAAAGCAAGAATTTGAAAAGAAAGGTTCCTCTGCCTTTTGTACATCTGGTAAGTATGTTGTATATCATGCAATGTTTAGTAATATGCTCTTTGATGCTAATACTACATATCTAGGGATGCCAGTGAATTAGATCTCATCTGATCAGAATCAAATAGACTGAGTTTACGGTGATGATTCCAATGGTCGTATAATCCAATTTGATTTATAATTCAATCTGATATGGATTGGTTTAAACTGAAGGTTTTAGTCCAATCCAGGAATCAGTTGATATCTCTACATGTTATATATATGATGTATATTTAATTTTGAGGTTTTCAAATCCTTTTTTAGATCACATCTAATGGTGGATTTTTAACTTAGTATCTCTTGCAAAGAATATGCAACGATCATGTTTTACTCCAGCTGTCCACCCCCACTCCACCTTTGGTTGTCGATGGATTGGATTCGACCTAGTTCAATGAGGGATCCGATATGGTTGGAATTAATGTTGATCGACTTTATGATCAAACAGAGATCCTCATACTCAGATTAGGTCCAAGCCGACCTAATCCAACCCATCTCATTCATTTATGGTGTCAGAGATCTGATGTTTGACCTATATTCATATACAGCATGAAAACAGTTACCATGAATTATACTTCAATCTGATTCTGCAGGGAGCATGAGAAGATTCGGCAGGAACAGTGCCCAGGCATCTCATCCAAAAGTGGCACGCAACATTTCTGTTAAAGATGTGATTGCAGCCCTTGAGACGGAGCCTCAGATGTCAAAATCATCTTTGATCTACCGCCTATACGAGAGACTGTCCGGTGATTCTCCAGCAGAATAGTTTGAAGGGCGAGCGTCATCCATGACACCTCCAAGTTGCTCCCTTCTCTGTAAGCTCAGGCTGTTCCAATGGCCTCCAAAATATAGGCTTGGGCTGATGGAACTTTCCAAAGCAGTTGAACCACTCAAGACGACGAGGATAAGTTTCTGCAACTAATAGGCACCTGGAGGCTTCTATCCGTGCAGGATGTGGGGGAGGATTCATGGGATGCACATGCGTTTCCCAGTGTCTCGTTGTCATCAATCTGATAATAAAATCTTTTATTTTACAGTGAGTCGTTCAATTATGTTTTGCAATGATATCAGTGGTTTGGAGATTGATCGACAAACAACTATCTCCCAGTGATTCAATGAACACTTTCTCTGTGTGCTCAAATGCACCAGGAGACTTAATCCACTAAAAGCCGTTCGAAAGTGTATATCTTGTCTCCTCAAATAATTGAACCCAATGTATGATGATGATCCATGACTCAAAGATTCTTTTGTCCTTTGATCGAAGACTCTGCTACAGTCCAACTACAACTAAATCAAGCATGGCTTTCATCGAGTCCCAGAATATATGCCCATGTCCGTATCGATCAGACCACACACACAAAGAAACCTAGACAAGATAAGCACAAAAGAACATGCGCCCCCCCCTCCCTCTCTTCTTTCAGAAGAATGTTCCGTTTGCTTTGCCAGGTTCGATTGGATCAGTCCCATTCATTCGTCACCCAGTGTGAACCGAGCTTGTCAGAATCGACCTCATCCATCCGTCCACATGCACAATGAATTTAGCAACTTGTATTGCATCCAAGCACTACCTTCCAAGGCCTGTCCTTACACACGAGATTCTTTTACGCTTCTTTGTCTTCGTGTCCGATGCATCTTTCCCTTTGCAATGTTGAGAGGAGAGGATGCATTGCACTTTTCCTCATCTGTTTCATGGCTCATGATATCCTCCTGTAATCACTGCATCTTGTGTTCTAAACTCTGCTAACTCGTTAAAGTCAGTGTCATCTCTCATTTAAGTGTAACATCGTACAAAGATTCTTATAATCGACTTCTTCTTCCCACCTATTTCCAATCGGAATAAGGAGATAAACCTAAGGAACTTAATGCAGAATGGAAAGACTAATGTATTGGCATAAATCATCAAGCAGTGGGGAAAAGACGTAGAGACGAACCTTAGAAATGCAGATCCAGATAAAAGGAAAAGGATGCCTAAGCGAAGTAAATTGCCTCTGAAATTTGACAGCAGTTGTCTTTCTTTCCTTGAGAGTTGAAAGTTAGAACTAACCATTAACCAAAGGCTGATTGAGGAGGAGTAATGCAGAATAGTTCGAGACAACTTATGCCACGCAGGGAAATCAATGAATTGACAAGGCACATATATCGAACAGACAACAATCAAACTTTCTTGGAATATATATATATATATATATATATATATATATATATATATATATATATATATATATATATATATATATATATATATATATATATATATATATATATATATATATATATATATATATATATATATATATATATATATATATATATATATATATATATGGTAAAATAAAAACCACAGTTCTTGCTGAAAGCTTAAGCTATGTACTTGGGCACACCCAAATTCCCCCCTTTCCATTCCCACCATCATCAATACATCTACGACAAAAGAGCAAGAAAAGTTATACAAAGTTCAGCATATTCACCCATGAGAGGACCTCGAGAAGAAGGAACCAATGCAAAGAAGATTCCATGGAGCTAATGATGGACAGGTCAAAAGGCAGCTACTCTCCACCCCGATTTATATGACCGCCGCCGCCGCCGCCACCACCTGCAATCTTGTTGCCTTCGCAGTGGAAACCTCCTCCGACCATTCAAATATCCTACTCCTGCACCACGGTCACACGCCCTTTCAAACTCATCTCTTCCTCCTCCTCCTTCTACTTCCTTCTAATTGTTAACTTCGACATGACGATCGGCTCCAACGCATCCGACGAGCACTTGCAGATGAACCCACGCCCGCCGGGCCGCGGTGGCGTTTTCTGTTGGTTCTGTGCTGCTCTACCGCAAACTGCATGACTCTTAGAACAACGAGACTTCGTCGTACCGCTCGGTGCCTTCTTTGCACTCTCGGCCTCCGCATTGCTCTTCCTGCCGCTGCTTGATCTCCGTGACCTTATGTCGCATAGTTTCATCTCGGGAGCCTTGGCGACGCCCAACCGTAAGATCCCCCACCCAGGTGGCGCGGAGCTCGCGCTCTTCCGGCCCGCACTCGTCTTCGTGACGATGCGAACCTGCGGCGTCGGACTCGGGTGGGTGTAGAAATTGTTGGCGACCGATGCACGGGGAAGTTCACGAGTGCTGCTTGAGCGACTGCTCGACGAATGGCTCCTGCTGATACAACCGCTGCTGCTGCTGCTGCTGTTGCTCCGACTCCCACCGCTGAAGCCCAAGTCCAGAATGATAGATGAGTACTGGTCCAGCGAGTCCGACCTCGACCCTCCCCGGCTCGCCCCCCGGATGCCGGTGGCAAAGAAGCCACTGCCGGGGCTGATGGAGGGCTGTAGTGGAAGAATCTGTCCCTGGAAGAACACCTCGTCCGCCGCGCACATGTCGGTCTCCACCGAACTCGAAAGAAGACCACCTGCCACCGATATCTGGAACTCGAAGTCATCGGCGGCCTCGCCAGTCTTGCACTCCTCATCCATGGCTTCATCGATGACCTCTGGGAGATCAGAGAGCGACAAGGACTCTTCTTCCTCTTCAAAGGCCTCCCATTTCTCCTGCTGAGCCATTGCCAGGACTTATCCTACCTTCTCTTTGGTGGAAAGGGTGGTTGGAAGATATGAAGGGAGACAAACGGAGGGATGAGGCATATAAAACCATGGATGGAAGGAAAGCAGAGCAGGCTCACTATATTCTAATTCCCCGAGACATTCCTGCTGTGTTGGGCCCTTGCATGCCTCCTTTCTAGGCAGCCTTAAGAAACTTCTTTCGCCCCCTCGTGGATGCAATGTGGCATGCTGGATCTTCTAATGCTTGTTTATGTGCCTGGATTTGGGACAGGAAGGTGGTAATCATACATGATAAAGAAGAGTTGGTTAGGTTGTTCTCAGGAGAAAAATCCATGGGAAGATAAAAGTGAAGGTGAAGAAGGTTGATGCTTGGAGAAGTGACAAGTTAATATCGATATTGTTGTCAGGTTGGATGACCTTTATCTCCTTTCCAATCTCTCTCCTTCGTTACCTTTACGCAGGTCATGGGACAGGTGGGCCTATAGCCCTTTGGAAGCTTGCAAAGTATGGAGAGGCCATGCTGCTTTTGATGTTTCTGGACCTCATCTCAAAGAGAGAGAAAAGTTGGCAATGAAACTATCCAAATTCATGACTGCATGCACTGAAAGATGTAGTAGTAGTATTGACAGTATGAGATATGGGTGGAAAGCTTCTTGTGCACTGCAACAAATTGGATGTAGAGGATCATGAGAGGGAAACAAATTAGGTCATCCTGTGACAGCAGGAAGGGAACAAGAGGGGTCCTTTCGTGGGGTCTAATGTTGGCTCCTGACCTAACCAAAAAGGAGAGCCATGCATGGTGGCTTGTGGCTTTAGGGTTTCCTTGAGGTGTCATGGTGCGTGTGATGCTGGAACTTTGGGGGTTAGCCAGTGAAAGGATTCAGAGGTGGAAGATGAAACAGAGGTGTGCTGTCATTGAAGTATTTTAGCAGTCAAGCAAACAGGCTACTTGACAGATAAAGAGTTGATACACACACACACATATATTATATATATATATATATATATCATACAGGAAAATGTTAACCTGAATCACATTCAGTTGTAACTTTTGATTTATTTAATTGGAAACTCACATATTTCATAAGGCTTTTAACATGTGTTATTTTGAAATGTTATGTAAATTCTGATATATACAAAATATATCTAATAAAAAAAATATAATATATAATTTTTGTATGATATCTTTTAGAGCAAATTTTTCAAAAAACAAACTCTAAGTTTTTATTTATTTCGAATATCTTTTTTTTTCTTTTTGCTTGTTCTTACATAAATTATTTGAGATTATCTTTTGCCATAACTCCTATCTCACTATCCATTTTTTCTCTTGTCGTACATCCTCCCTTTTAGGTGTTAGAGGGGAGGATGTGCGAAGGGGAGTATGCTTAGAAAGGGATGATGTGCATGGGGGTGGAGATAGTTGAGTAGAGGCAAAGGTGGTGCATGAAGGTGGAAACATCGCATCTGATGCATAAAGGGAAGTCAATAGTATTAAGATCTAATAAAAAGAAAAATATATGAAGAGAATATGGGCAACAAGGAGGAAACGATAAAAGTCATGATGATAAGACGAAAACGATGGATGAAGGCATGACAATAACAACAGATGAGGAGCAAATGTGACGATTAGTGAAATGAGATAATCTCATTTTTTTACAATTAAATATCGCTTATAGAAATACATCAAAAAAAATTATTCTTATTGATGATTTTTTTATATTGACAATCCCTTAAAATAATAATTAAATATAATTTTATTATTTACCGCCTCCAAATTATAAATTTTAGTTTTTCTTTCTCCCACGTCCCAAACCTTCCTCCTCCACCTTGCCTTCCCCATCTGCCTCCTCTCTCTCTCTTCTCGTTATCACCCTCACCCCTGACTCCTCGCCCTTCTCCCTCTCCCTCACCCTCGCCCTCTCACTTTCTCTTTCTCCCCTAGCCTCGTCGTCCAAGTTTTTAAATATGGATATTTTTAAATAAATATTTTTAGAATATTAAAAGTTTTTAAATATGATTATAAATAATAAAAAGGGATTACCATTTGAAATCTCCAAACAAAAAAAAAAGGATGCTATGTGAGAAAAAAAAAATTAAGATTTTTTAAAGAATATATCCTATCTTTTAAACTGCAAAGTTGAAGACTAAGTAAAGCTGAACGTTGTTCAACTTTTTTTTTTCCCCCCCAAAATTTCCAAGTCAAATCAAACAAATTAATCTAAAAAACTGAATCAAATAGAATTAAGACGAGCGAATAAGAAGATTTATTGTTATTAATAGCGAAGAAAAGATGTATATATAATTTTTATTATTTAATTTGTTCATATGCACTCCTTATTTATTCGTTTATACTTCGATCTGAATCACTAACATGCTGACAAAAAAAAAATATACGTGACAGATTTAGCACGGCTTTTTCTTAAGAATAAAGGCCAAAATTCCATGGGCATTACGGATTCATAGTCTATTAGAGGTCGTCTTGTCTGACCAGATCAACTGCCACACAAGTCCATGGATGGATGGATGGATGGGGGAACTCCAAGCACATATCCAACAGTTGGATCATCCTTGACCTGGATTTCTACCTTGGAAAGCTTAGCTTAAATTCCTTTCATGGCAGTCAATTTTAGATAGCTTCAATTCCACACCGTCTCCAAAGGAAACATTGACTCGGAGACTTCAAGATTCGATCACCATTTCACGCAGTCCACACCGTAAGCCCTCACAAGTCCTCCTCGAGTACACGTAAATATTTGTATGGCAAACCCACTGCCATCTCCGGATTCAGCAGCGGACAGAGACCGGAGCTCCTGCATGCCCGCGGTGGGCTCCAAGGGACACAGTCTCGTCTTGTCTGAGCTCGGGGGCAGAAAAGCCTCCTCATCCATCTGAATACGTTGTGCGGAAAGCGTTGGTGGTTGGCGATCACTGCACCTGGCGAGGACTGACAGCAGTAGCAGTCTGAAGCAAACGCTGCCCACCGCCACGAAGACGTGAGGTTTGGGACGGGTCGGACGACGTCACCGAAGACCGAACGAGCTAAAGGACGATAAAGTCGCTGGAAATGGAGACCTGGAGAACCGGTAAAACAGAACGAACGCGTCTTCTCTCGCTTCACGTCTTTATATCTCGCTACGCGGTTTCCACTCGGATGCGTCTACCGGAGGGGGAGAACGAGAGAGAGCAAGCGAAGCGATGCTGCGGCGATTGTGCTGGCACCCAGTGCAGCGCTGCTTCGGGTGGTGCGGCGCTGGGGGTGGGGCCGGGGCCGACGGCCTTCTTTGGCATACGGACCTAAAGCCCCACGCCTCCGGCGACTTCTCCATCGCCGTCGTCCAGGCCAATAACTCGCTCGAGGATCAGGGGCAGGTGCTCGCCTCTCCCTCCACCACCTACTTCGGCGTCTTCGACGGCCACGGCGGCCCCGAGGCCTCCCGATTCGTCAATAACCGCATCTTCTCCCACCTCCACGGTGATTTGCTTTCTCCCCGTTTCGTAAAAATCTCTTTTTGGGTCGAAGCTTAGTAGATTCCGCCGCAAAGATCTCTCCTTTTTGAGACCTTTGTGATGGTGCATCTGTGTGTGTTCTTGGTGTTCAATATGCCTGACAGGTCGATGGCAAAATGTCTCAATGAGTCGCTGATTCGGACATGTTTTGTGTCGTTCTAAATCGCGTAGAGATTGCGTCGGAGCAAGGAGGCCTCTCGGTCGAGGTAATACGCAAGGCGTTCAATGCCACCGAGAAAGAGTTCTTACAACTGGTGAAGAGATCATGGCTTTCTCGACCAAATATTGCATCGGTGGGGTCATGTTGCCTCGTCGGTGCGATCACAGACAACGTTCTCTACGTGGCCAATCTGGGAGACTCCAGGGCAGTGCTCGGCAAGCAGGGAAGTGATGGGAGGTTCGTGGTGGCAGAGCGGCTGTCGAGAGACCATAATGTCGCTGAGGAGGATGTGAGGAAGGAACTTGCTGAACTCCACCCTGATGACTCCCGCATTGTTCTATGTAACAGAGGCGTCTGGCGAATCAAAGGGATCATCCAGGTTCCTGGCACATTCATATTCTTCTCCAAGTTGAATTTTCTCTGCTGCATTTTAGCTACTTGATTTAATCTTTTTACACATTACATGCAGAATAAGATCAGTGATGGTAATCAGAGCAATTAACTAAACTCCAAATTCAGAATTTGATTTTCTTGGTCATGCGTTATACCTGATCTTGAACAGAGTTGGGGATGCTGATTACTAGATCAGTTGAATGAGTCTTTTTATCTGCTCTGGGAAATTTTAGTAGGAACATAGTCATAGACTTCTTCCTAAGATGGTGGCAGATTTAGTTATCCAATTTTCTCAAAAGTTATTCTGTAAGCAGATGGTGCAGGACTGTGGTTGTCGGAATAAATGGTCACCTTTAGCGGTAGGATAGAACAATGTTTCTTTTGTTTGATGATCAAGTTAGCTCACTATTTGTTTTGATAAAAATAAGTACATTAAACAGGAGTACTGCATGGGACAACCATATTTGGAAATTCTATCATGTCCAACTATCAAGGTTGTTGAGCGTGCGAATCTTTCATGGCAAACATTCTAGATATTTTGTGAATACTTTCTAACATAAACAAGTTGTGGTTGATGCAGGTTGTCATGGAGTTTGTATATGTGCCTTGTCCTAAGGACCAGCCATCCAGTATATATGTGTACAAGTGTCTTCTGGCTCTAAATCTTGTCTAACAATATTTAGACTGCATCATGATCATATTATTTAAT
Organism: Musa itinerans; assembly: GCA_001649415.1. Lineage (NCBI taxonomy): Eukaryota > Viridiplantae > Streptophyta > Magnoliopsida > Zingiberales > Musaceae > Musa > Musa itinerans. The sequence continues at coordinate 36,634 of LVTN01000714.1, read as the reverse complement.
GAGAAGATTCTGAACATAAAATATGTATCACTCATTTTATGGTAATCACAAGCTCACTTAGAAATATGGTTGGATGGTTACAAGGTACTGAGTTCCTAAATATTCACCTTTGTTTTCATGACATCTTTTCTTCTACATGATGGTCGGACTTAAGGTCATAGGTTGTATACTCATTTCCTTGGGGTTTAATATGGTCTATATTCAACAAATATTGCTGTCTCATGGCAACTAGCATGGGAGTGCATGTCATTTCCTTTCTATCATAGGCCTATACCATGCTGCCAACACCTTTTTAGCATGCAACGCTCCAAACCATGCTGATTGACATTGCATTTTTTTTTTGGGGGGGTGTAGCATGAATTGGATACTAATTTTTCCTAAATAAAGAAGCTCATTAACTTTCAACTGTATGAGCTTGATTTGCCCATGATTCGATTTTACTTATATCAGGTATTGGTTTAGCAACTAACTCTGTTACAAGCAAAAATACTTTTTCATCGACTGTATCATATTGCTCATTAACTTTCTGAATCTGTTCTATATGATGACAATAAAATCTTACCAGAAAGGGACTGGGCACATGAGAGGCTTTATTTCCTTTATTGTTACTGGTTGAACTTAGATCAGAAAAATATATGCCTTTCTTATACCCTATGCATAAGCTACAAAGTGTTTGAACATTTTGTTCTTACAAGTTGAAATTGAATAGTTCATGCATCACATACAACTTTATGATAGATTGTGCCATGTCCATGTAGATCTCACCAATGCTAAGCATTAAATCTGGAAGAAAGAGCGATCATCATGTTTTTAATCGCAAGCTGATAAACTTCATGGTCAGGTATCAAGGTCGATCGGTGATGTCTACCTGAAGAAGCCCAGTTTTTCCAGGGACCCATTGTTTCAGCAATGTGCTGCTCCCATTCCACTAAAACGGCCTGTCATGACTTCAGAGCCTTCAATTAGGACACGTAAGCTTACACAACAAGACTTGTTTCTGATATTTGCATCGGATGGTCTCTGGGAACAACTAAGTGATGCAGCTGCAGTGGATATTGTCTTCAAAAGCCCCAGAGCAGTTAGTTCTTCAACTTTTTATTTTTGTTCCACATAATCTTCATTTATCAATCACTTGTCATAGATTAAATAGCTGGCTTATGTTTTGCAGGGAATAGCCAAGCGACTTGTCAGAGCTGCTCTCACTGAAGCCGCCAAGAAAAGCGAAATGAAATATGATGACATAAAACATATGGAAAAGGGAGTAAGGCGCCACTACCATGATGATATAACAGTCATCGTTATCTATCTCGACCATTTCGAGGGGAAGGCTTCCAAGCTTCAGGGAAGCACTTTTGACTGCACCAGTGCACCCGCGGACATTTTCTCCCTCAATGCGGCTACTTGAAGAAATCTTAGCTCTCATGTGTCGGTTGCAAGAAGGCATATATTTGTGATCAGGGTGCAACAGCTGACTAAACCGTGGGCAAAATCTCGGTATAAGGTGCAAATTTAGGGTTAAAGAACTTGTTGGCTACCAGAAAGAGATTGATCCTCGATTGAGTTAGCTTAGTAATTGGTGTAAATAGCTTTGTATTTGATAATTTAGGTTAGCTGGCTATGGTTTTTTGATTCAAACAAAAGTGCACTTTCTCAGAGGAAATCTAAAGGAATGATCTTGCCTCTCATCAGTCGGTCTTTGGGCCCCTGATCGAGAATTACTAGTACGAAAAAGTACAAAATTTTGAGGAATAATATGTGGGTACTCAAAATGTGGGCTAAACAATAGTGAGGTTTATGTTTATTTTGATGGCACTTATGGTTAAATTGGAAAGAAGATAAGAGACTGGATTTATGACAGAGTACACTGAATTTGGCATGCTTGCTTGTCCCACTTTAGTTTGAGATGGCACATATGGTTTGCCCTTCATGCACATACAGGATATCTTTTAGAGGTTTAAACTAGGGGAAAAAAGGAGGTTTTGTCTACTGTGATCTTAGAGAGTATTGCATGAAGAAGCAATCCAAAGACTAAAGCCTAAAGGTTGAGGACCCAAGTGATATCTTTTGTGCATTGTGGACTAAAGTAAAAGCAGGAAAGATAAAACAAACAAACAAAAGAAGAAGAAGAAGATCATGCTTTGATCAACTAAGCCTATCAGTTTGTCTCTTTTGGTGCCTTTAAAGTCTGTTCCTTTAAACATCATTTGTAATAATCAGGGAATGTCGGGAGGTAGCTGCATTGTCAAGCCTATGTTGGCTTTTGAGGGATGAGATGAGGCAGAAGATCTTCCACCTTTGCCAGAGTTCAGCCATTTCTCCTCATTGCTTTTTCTCCTTTTCTTACTTCCTTTTATCCCAATCACATCACATACGAGTAGAGTACTCGTAGAAATAAGACTGCATTCTCTTCGAGTAATTTATCATTTAGATGGAGTCAGATTTTTCTGCTGCTGAATCTGATTCGACTTGGAAACCGATGTGGTATGCACAATCCGGTGCATCTTATTCATACTGAGCAGATCCAAAAGAGTGCTTGATCGAAGACAAAAAAGGACTGGTACTATCGAAACCAGCAGTACGTCATCATCACTGGGATCCCAGATGCGTGAGAGCTGGGAAACATCGTGAATGGATCCTTCAGTGGGAGGGTGGCCCAGCTTCCTGTTGAGTCTCTCGTTCTGCCCTGGTGAGGGATCCCAAAGCAGCACTGCGTGACAAAGGCTAGTAAAAGAAAGTGTCGATCATGGCACAAACTGCAGCCACAGGAGATTCACGGTGAAGGATGCAATCTGGGAACCTAATGATGCCAGATTGGACTGAATTAGCTCCACCTCAGTGTCCATCTCCATCGATGCATGCTTGTCTTATGTGTACTGTTTTCCCTACATTTCAACGTGGGGTCTAATTTGTCCCCCAGCCGAAGAATCCAATAAAGAAGACGATCATCGAGGGGGATGCTAAGTCCACATCTCACAGCATGTGTCCATCTGGATTTGTGGATCTGGAAAAGCATAGCAGAGCAAACTGAGATGTTATGTTGTCTTCCTTCTTCTTATGTTTATACGGATCTTTAGTCTCCCAAGTGTCTGAGAAATGTTTTTGCTGCTTCCAAGCACTTAAGCTGGTGACCATGGAATTGACTTGTGGAAGCTTCCTAGCTTGATTAAGAAAGGGACATGTAATCTAATCTAACAAAATAGAGGAAGAAGAAGAGGTAGGCAGGCAATGTCTGCACGGACAATTAAAGATTAATAACGCCGAGGCAGTGACTGAGATGAGAATTGAACTGCACATGAGGATGAGCTGTGTCCCGATTGCCGATATCCAAACCCGAGATGCTGTCATGCAAACAAGGAAAAGAAGACGGAGGAGAGAACAAGATTATCTCAGCAGCATCCACAAGAGAGAGGTGGTGGCAAGTATAAAGCAGCTATCTCATCCGAAGACTGCAAAGAGGGAAGAACAGCTACATGTCGGCATTAAAAATCTGATCAAGTTTGTCTTACACGCCGTCAGCTTTTTCCCACTAGGATTGGCACCAACTTGGTAGCCACCGACAATATCTAGCTCATTCTTACACCGAAGAGATCTAAGAACATGATCTCCACCAACACAAACGACAACTCAACTGCATGAACACATTAAATGACCTTGTGACCACCAAATGAGTTTGATCTAAAACACCACGGAAAGACAGAGGGATGAAGGAGAAGGAACAAGAAGAGGAAGAAACCCTCTCTCTCTCTTTCTGTCTTTCCCCATCAGAACCTAACCGATGCTTTACCAATACCCTTCTGCATTCAGAGGATAAAGGTTCTGCGAGGCCTGTGACAAATGAGACCTGAGAACAATTACGCTCCTATTTACAGAGGATAGCACATGAAATTAGTAGGCAGTGACCAACATTTCATGGTCGGTCAGTGACAATTAGCACGATAACCAGCAGTATGAACAGTTCCATCTTTCCCGGACAGACGCCACCACCATCGCATTGCTAAACTTCGACCCTCCAAATGATTCTATCACTTGCAGCGGTAGCGTGTGGTTTGTCAACCGCCGCCACCTTCGCCCGGTTGCCGATGCTGGTTTTGCTCCTTTCGCCTTGCGGGAGTTCACAGGTCTCGCTGACGGAGCCGCGTCTTATGTCCGCAGGAGGGATGAAGCAGTCGGCTGACAGGCCAGGGACGTTGAAGGCCACCTCCTCAATGGTCCACGCTTCCTCCATCCTGGTCTTGGTGTGGCTCATGGCAACCTCGCCGAACCTGAAGAGAGTGACCACGGAGCGGCCGGAGTGGGCGATCATTATGCCTTCGACGGGGCGGTAGTCGTCGAGGAAGGAGTTGATGGTGGTCTCCCAATAGACCGCATCGCCGCCCGCGTTGGATTGGATTCGCGTGAGGTGCGAGTCCTCCATGTGCACCAGGAGCCCTGTTCGCTGGCTGAAGCAACCGAAGAGGACGTGCCGAATGATCTCTGCGGGGCCTTCGCTCCTGGCTTTCAGCGTCTGCGGATCAGCGCAGAGCTTGAGGATGAAGCAATCCTCCCCATTAACCTTCTTCTCCCCGATGCAACGTGCATTGGCAAACATGGTCGCCGTCGTCAGAGGATCAAGGCCCTGCTCAAACAAGCAATTCGTTCATTATATGACGATGTGAGATGTGGGGAGCTGAAACCGTGATAGTTTGAAGTGCTATTATACCTGGAGGGCGCGGCGGAGAGGGCGGACGGGGCCCTTGGCCGCGTGCACGCCGAGCCAGGGGGTGTGCCGCCAGACGAGTTGGCCATTGGAGCCGGCATGGACCTTGCTGCCGCCAACGGCGAGCTCGACGTACCACATGTCAGGGGCCATCTGCCAAAGGACGAAGCTGCCTGACTCAGCTGCATGCGCTGAGCCACCGCGATTCTTCACCACCTTGGTCGCAGTTTCGAACTCCGACGCCACCATCCTCACCTTGCCCATGGCGTAGGCATTCCGGATGGAGCTCTGCAGCTTGAGACCGCCCGATGCGGCGGTGTACTGCTGCAATATGTACTGAGCCGATGAGGATTCCTGAAAGAAGGAAATGATGAATGAGTTAGCGGTGGATGGAGCACATCAAATTGGCATCTTTGAAACACCAAGCTCCAGATGTGAGCAGGAAAATAGCTGCAATTTTTAATCCCCAAAATGGTTATTTGTGACGAGGAAACACGATAAAGCGAAGAAGTAAAGGGGTTGGAGAGTGCAGACGTATAGAAGAACTATTAGTACGCGTAGTAACGCATCAAACAATGCCATTTTGGAACACAAGATTGAAACTTAGCTCTGGGAATGGAAGAACAGAGCACGGAGGACGATAGAAACCGACGAAATTAACAGCGTTGGAGAGGGACGGAGACCAAGGCTTACAATGGGAGTGTCCTTGATGCTGAGATGGGGGAGAGGATCGGCGGAGCTGACGTGCATGGGGGCGAGCGGCGCTCCCATTACTCCCAGCAGCAGGCGGAGATCGGAGCGGCGGAACGAGGAGGACCCAGCTGCGTTCGCGGGGGAGGACGTGACGGAGGGCGCCCGGGAGAGCTGGCCGCGGACCCAGCGGCCCCACCCTTCCCTCCGCGTGCCCCCGCCGTCCTCCGGCGCGTCGCCGTCAGGGCCCTCCATGAGCGGCGCTAGAGCCTCTCCGCCGGGCCGGAAGCTCCCGGATCTCGCGATCAGCGGCGCATCCGGCAGCTGCGCCAGCGAATGGTCCCGCCCGTGGCCCTTCCACCGCCGGGGGAGCAGCAGCAATGCCGCCGATGGCGACTGGCTCTTCGCTCTCGACCGCGCCGGCGACAGCCCCCGCACCACCTCCTCCAGCGCCGAAAACAACCCTTGCTTCTTCTCCATGGTCCGGTGCGTTCGACTTCCTCCCTCCGCGGAACCATCCGTAACTTATTATAACTACAAGCAGTGGGAAGGGATGGACCAAAATGTGAAATATGTTTCCTCAAGGACCTTATAGTAATAATCGGTTGCGACTATAGGAAAAGGGCAAAGGAATGGGGTTAACGATAATTTAACATCTATCGAGGGTGGCGCTGAAAAAAGACTAGGATGGATGGAATCACACGAGGGTCGACACTGACGTTTACCTCTGTGGAGTAAGTCTCGGTACCTCCCAGGTACCCATAAGCCCCGACGTACCCAAGCCAAGGTATCGCTGGCGTGATATCCAAAAGAAAATATTCCGTTGAAAATGGAGTCGGTATCCGCACCGCGAATAAGTACACTTATCATGGGACGAGGCAAGACCGAAACGTGGCGCTCGTCAATGGGGGGAGCATCGCATGTGCGTCGCCTCACTAACGGCACCGTTAAAGGAAGGTTCGTTGAGGATTCCGACGGGTGCGGCACGTGACCGGTTGCCAGATCGTTATGTTATAGGGGTGGTGGCCTAGTGCCGATGCATCCTGACCGTGAGAAGTTAGATCAGACGGCTGAGGAGGAGATGTTTCGAGCGGTTGTTGGCGGCCTATTTGGTCACAAGTTTGACCGAGTAAACTGAGTCAAAATTAAATTCACATCGGATCTAAGTCGAGCCCTGACTCTTGGTGACGATCGATGGCACCAAAACTCAAATTAAGCCATTAGTTTCCACTGGGATCTTGGAATAGTTGGTCGACGGGCTATCTATCGTCCCATCACCACCCCGTGTCAGATTCGCTCGAAAGCAAGGCATAAGGGTGGGAATCGGACGAGTTGCGGTCGGGCCATGGAGCAGGTGCATGAGGCATGTGGACTGCACGTGGGGTTTCAGAATGATGAGAAGCGCCCGCCAGCATCACTGTAATCCACCCGACAGATGACTTGTCACCGCCTGACATGGGGCCCCACCACCTGGGCGAGTCCGATCTGATTGCTTAAAAAATATAGCGATATTTTATTCCAAGTTCCATTTTTTTTCTCGTAAAAGATACATATTTTCATTATTAATTTCATTATGAGTTTATTAAATAATTTAGTGATCACTCTATCGGTATATCAGATTTTTTTTAAGTTAAAATTAATTTTATATTTAATATGAGAATAAGAACATGATCGTATTTTAGAGTCACGAGGTCTAACATACGAAATCTTCGCGTCGTGAGTTCAATACTTAATCGATATCTTAATATTATATAATCAATACATATTCATTATGTAACATAAGACTAATTATATTAGTACATATATAATTAATCTTCATGATCAATATTGATAATGAGAATAATAACCCTAAGAGCCCATTATAAAAAGAACTAAAAAAGTAATTTTATAATAATATTCAAAATAAGATTGATGTATAAAAAGAATAATAATTGATTCTAAATTGTCTTCCGGTGTAAAGAATCAATTTGAATATTCAAATTTAGTTTGAAGTGTGAATAAATGGCTCATTTGCACTGCACGGGCAACCCAGATGGGGTTTCAGCAATTGAATGATGTGAAAGGGTGTCCAATTCTTATTGCCCGAATCTTTCTTACCTTCTGGCCTGCCTCCATTAATGATGTGTGGTGACCTCCGACATCGGTACCCTTAGGAGGGTCCCTGGCCACAGTGTTATTATTAAGTCTGTCTCTATGCTATCATACACTATATATAAATCTATCAACAAGGTACAAAGATTTCAGGAAGATTCGATGCATGTTACGTATTATAATGCAAATTAAATCATGCACTTAATTGAGATTTTCAGAACAAAAAGTATATAATTAATAGCCATCACATTATCTTCTGTTTTCTTGACGATCTTTTTCAGGTACTATATTGGATCAAAGTTGTCTATATCAAGATAATAAAATGGAGGCACACTACCGTAGTAAATAGTACGATAGTCTTTGCAACACACGTGAATACATCAGATAATAAAATGAGAGAGATATTGGCAACACATCAACAATTACGTACATAAATCCTTCAATGCACATCACAGGTACATCAAGAAAAGCTAATTTGAGATGCTGCCACCGACAAAAAAGATATGAATCTTCTTATGACGATCGGTCTCTTTCTCTCTTCTTTGTTCGAGACAAATGGGATGAATCGTTCCGATCAGATCACTTAATTTTAACTCCTTTATTTGCTAATCTACCTTACGATTTAGATCATCTCAGTAATAAAGGGTTATGGCTAATAACGAACAGCTTAATCCTCCTAAATCTCGAATTGAACTCTAGTTCTTCTAAAAACTGTCGTGTCGCTGGATAACAATTCGAGTTTGATGTGTTAGGATCAAGAGCACTAAGAGGGGGGGGGGGG
>LVTN01000714.1:5474-18214 GCA_001649415.1 Musa itinerans | reverse complement strand
AGGCCTTCCTTCAATAGGCGAAGGCCAACCACCATTTTACAGTTTCACTCCTTTTGACGGGCTTAGGAGACAACCCTTACAAATTTTTCTCTCCTCTCTTGAAAGATCAAAACTTGGAAGAAAAGAGGGAAGAGAACTTTCAATTTATACAACACTTTTGAGCTCTAAAAATCACAGAGTAGATCAAGATTTCGGTGGTTTTTGGGTGCCATTTCATTGCTGAAAGGGTGGGGTATTTATAGGCCCAAACCCAGTTTGAATTCTTAGCTCAAAACTATCATTTCCCAGAATTCCGGGGTCTGACGGTTTCACCGCCTGACTAGGGCGGTGCCACCTCCTGTCAGGGGCGATTGCATCGCTTGGCAGAGCTCGGAGACTGAGCCTCTGGGCGGTGCCACCTCCTAACAGGGGCGATTGCACCGCATGGTAGAGCTTGGAGACCGAGCTCAGGCGGTTCCACCGCCTAGCAGGGCTTGGAGACCGAGTCTTGGGCGGTGCCATCGCCGGCCAAGAAATCTGGGTCCGAATGGGCTGATCCATTCGGCCCAATCTGGGTCTGTTAAGGACCTAATTGCCCCAAGATTAAGTTAGTGGGATCACCTCCCATTTCTAACTTAATCATCGTGCTAACTACGATATTTCTTAAGACATTTACTGCAACTTGCTCCGGTGCGTCAATCGCTTCTTCCAGCAAGCTTCCGGTGAACTTCCGTCGATTATCCGATGAACCCTCGGTGATGCTTCTGCGAACTTCCGGCAAACTCCTGGACTTGCGACGATCCACTTGGCGAGTTCTGACGAGCTTCTTTGGCAAGCTCCTGGATTTCTTGGATTTGTTCCAATCGCTTCTTCCAGCAAGCTTCCGGTGAACTTCCGTCGATTATCCGATGAACCCTCGGTGATGCTTCTGCGAACTTCCGGCAAACTCCTGGACTTGCGACGATCCACTTGGCGAGTTCTGACGAGCTTCTTTGGCAAGCTCCTGGACTTCTTGGATTTGTTCTCATAGAACCTCCGACGACCGTCCGGACTTCCGTCGAACTCTTGAACTCCCAACGTGATCATAATCTTGATTCTCATAGAACCTTCGACGACCGTCCAGACTTCCGTCGAACTCTTGAACTCCCAACGTAATCATAATCTTGACTCCGGCGCAACTCCTGCTGCATGTCTTACTTTCATCGTAGTTAATCCTGTACACTTATCTCAACATATGGATTAGATATCAAATGACAATTGACTTCATCATCAAAATCCGAGATTCAACATGATGGACTAACTATTATGTTAATTTTATTTGATCCAAATCATTTGTTAAAATATTTAAGTTGAAGTTCTTAGTCTTATCCATTTCTATTAATTGAGATATTACAATAATTTTTTCTACTCAAAGGCTTAACTTTTTCATCAAAGCCCAACATATTTTGTTCACTTAAGAGCTTAACGTCCTCGTTAAGGCCAACATATCCCAAGTCCTAACATGATGTAAACTTGATGGTGTCTCTGTACGGTAACGAATGATCTAACTCCATTCATAAATAATTTTTATTTATTAATCTCTCGGTCTTGATAAGTAACATATCCCAAGTCCTAACATGATGTAAACATAATTTGATGGTGTCTCTGTACGGTAATGAATGATCTAACTCCATTCATAAATAATTTTTATTTATTAATCTCTCAGTCTTGATAAGTTAAGTGATCTATGAAATTTGTTTGACCTATATACTTACTTATTATATCTCTATAAGTTAATCTTAATATCATAAATGTAAGAATAATCCAAGGGTTATAGATTGAGCGTAAGAAATAGTTAGTATCGACTTAGAGATAATGGGAATTGAAGAGTTGACTTGATGTTGGATTATTTATGTCCGATTAATTCCGATCAGGGAAAAGTATCACATATTATAAGCAACATGTGCACATGTAGGATAACTTTTCAATGTTTGGTAATTAATGCCGTAGCAAAAAGTGTTGACATGTCTCAATAATCTTTAATATGTTCGTCCACAAACTTTATTCTGATATATATATAGAGCGTAGGAATAATTTATACGAGTGTCAAACTGAGAGTGATAGATATAAATAGGGATACACATGGAAACAGTGAAATGAGTATCCATCGAGACATCACGCCACAATGTCAATGGGACGAAGCGAATCAAGATGGAGCACATCAAGACATCACTCGGCGACGATTGCGGATGCTGTTCTCGATATTATATGCCCTTCTTTCAACCACTATGATTCTTTTTGTTCCTCATAGTATATATTTATATATTTATATATATTATCATATTTAGGTGCAAGAGAGGAAGGAATTGATCGATGAACTCGAAATTCCAATCATGAGACCAACTAAGAAGCATGAGATCAACTAAGGTTGGTTGGTGTCATAAATTTACGGATCGCTCTATTCAATATGATCAAAGCTAACGAACGAATACGGTATTACGTTTAAATCAAATCATATTATATGATTAAAAAAAAAAAAGATGTAACTAATGCACAAGACTTTTGTCAACATGAAATCCGAAGAGGATCAAATGTATACGATTTTATCTATCTTTAAATATTTAAAAATATTATTTTTATAAATATTATTTTTTTATATTGTACGTAAATAATCGTATCGTTGTGTCACCACTGTTCAAGATGCTTTATAACTTTGTCCCTTTCGTTGGCACTAAAATCCATGCACATAAGCGCAGAACAAAAACGTGGGAACGTGAAACCAAGTTGAGTTGGTGGATCGACGATTTCTGTGGACGACGACCACCGCCACAGTGCGTGTGCTTTCCCCTTCCCACATCGTTAGCAGGGCTCAATAGCCACCACCTGCAGAAGAGAACAAAGTAGTAGTCAGAACTCGGGATTAAATGAAAAGAGTGAGTGGTGTAGTGATAATTGGATTCCACCGGATGAACATTTCTTCGACTGGGATTAACAGAGGAAAAAGAAGGCTCCTCCTATGCGTGGCCCACGAGAGGGAGCGGTCATGCAGCACCGATGGTCATGGCTTTGCTATGTGGAGGGAGGAACATGCGCGCTGTCTGCGGTCCGTGGAATTTGGTTTTCTTGTTTCTGCTTGGTTACTTCCATCAATACTCCACCGTGAAAGCAAAGGGAGAGTTCAGTTGGTACAGGAGCAAAAGGAAGGGTTAGGAGAGCATGGGGCTTGGGATGGAGACCCGTCCTTCGCTGGTCTTTTGATGGAGGACAGCGCTTTGATGGAGGTAAGTTGGTGGAGAAGAATCTGATGCCGGAGATGGGGTACATGTACAGTGGCCTACTGCTGCTGTTGCTGCAAACCAGGAAGATGATGAGATTATGTGCTTCATCTTCAGCGCGAAAAACGCATGTGAGAAGACGTCAGTAGATTATAATGTAGTGCATGTCATAGTCCTGACAGAGGAGTGCTGATGTTAGACGAGTAGAGAGAAAAGAAAAAAAAAAGATAATAATAATAATAATAAATATAATTATCATGGCTCAAGTGATAAATTCTTTTGCACCATCGATAAGATTGTGCCATCGAAAATATAATTATGATATTACATCACTCATAGAGAAAAAAAATTTACGATTCATTAATTTATGTATTATAATATTCTAAATCTTTTTTATAGACTCAAGTATAAAAAAATAAAAAAAACAACAATAGTATTAAGTCAAATATACGATCTATTATTTTCTTCAAAAATAGATAGTATTTTTACTTATAATATATTTAAATAAAAGTTATTTAAATAATATATAAACTAAATTGTTGCTGCATCAAGTGCCATCTCCAAAATGTAGCTGTTATAATAGCTGAGGATATGCAGAGAGAGAGAGAGAGCTTTGAACATCTGTTCCTGTTGCCTGGGAAGATTAGGTCTTTTTGTTTTTATAAGGTAGAATGATTCGAAGTTGCTTCCCTTCTGGAATTGTGTGCTTCTTCACCAAACACCTCTCCAGTCTTCTGGATTTGGATGCACTCGATTACTGCCTCCATACCACTGTAATCAACCCACCCTCTTTTCTCTGCTACTGGCGTGTGAGCAGGAAGCTTCTTGCTGCCACATTAACCAAGCTACTCACTGGTCTTCTCCTACTATCTTCCCTACTCCAAGCTGTCATAACTGTAACCCACCAATTTATTGCTTATTTATTAACATATTCTACATCTTTTTTATCATCACAGACTCTCAAATGTTATTCTTGGCAGCACTTCGCCCCTGCAAATCCAAAGTACGGGAGTTTTGGTGCTCAGCTGAGCGACAAACTACACTATAACCTGTGACACCCTCTCCTTTATATGCTGACTTGCCAACTCTCATCTTTATGCTCTTCCTCAGATAGTTTGCTTGCAGTCAAGGCTCCCAACAAAATTATCTCCCATGAAGTATAAACTCTGTTGATTTATCATCTATTCCAAACGTCCAAGAAAATGAAAAATACAGGTCTGATCTATTATTTTCTAAAATTGAGCATATTGTTACATGGCCAAAACTTCCAAAGTCAAAATCATTCTTGGATGTTCCCTCTGTAAGCTTGTAACACTACATCAGCCATCGACATGCTTCAATGCAAGAGCTGAGCTTTTCTGACGACAGTGATGGCAGTGAGAACAGGCTTTAAATGAATCTAGCTGTATAACTTACAAGGGGCAAAAGTCTTCTTCGGGAAGAGGTGCATCCAAAGGCCTGGATGCGTCGGGCCACGTCGAGAGGGCTGTAAACCGGAGGAAAGCCGCGACTAATATTCCCACCATTAACAACATTGTATGCCATTCCCACCATGTACTACAGAGCATAAGATCTTGAATTAGGACAAGAGAATAAGGAAGTTTAATTTTCATGACAAACGAAAAGTCGAGGATGAAAGCAATAAAAAGATACCACCACAACAAGTTTAAAAAAGTTAAATAAAGCATCAAGATGTGCACCAGAAAGGAAGATCTAACATTAACAGCAGTTGAAAATAATGGTGTGACAAGTGTGATTCTTCATAAACTGTATTAGTTTTATTTTGCCCAATAAAACGTTTACTCTTCATTCATGGCATTGCTTTAGCCTTTAATGTGGTCAAACAGCTCCACATTAGACATGATCTTTCAGCCAACTCAAGCTAGGACCACTCCAGCATGAGATGCCAATGAAAGCTAGTGGCTTAAACTTCAAATCAGTAACAGAGTATTAAATTCTAGTACATTTTTGAAGAACCTTTCTCAAACTTTTCTTGCATGGTTTGAGTTTTTGTGCTTGTAAGCAGCTGAACTCAATTTCTAAAGATGTAAATCTAATTTATTATAACTTAGATAATATTGTAGGACCTGACCAGTACACTCGTGTAGGAAATCTATCTACTTGCAAAACTAGACACTGAATGCATATTATAAGGTGAAGATTGCCAGCATAATGTCATAGTATTCAACCATTTTTCCAGCAAATCAGAAGGAACCTAAAATTAATATGCAAGTGAAAAGCAAATTCCTTTGTTGTATCTGTCGAGTACAGTAGATAAACAACCGGAAAACAGAAAGAAAAAAGGAGATAAACTCATTGCTGATTAATAATTTCAGTACCTTGTTGATGGAGGCTCAAAATTCCATCGAACCACCTGATAACTTCCAAAAGTTTCAGGAAGGTGAACACGATGTTCAGATAAAAAAGATACTATATCCTGCATATTAGTATTTTTGCTGTAAGTTGGAAAGGTAAAAATGTTAACCTTCAGAAAGATGCCAGATAGAAATGTTACCATCACTGTTGTATCAGAAAAGAAACCAGAAGATGCAGCTGGAAAAATCGCCAATCTCAGCACGGTACTCTTTCCCTTGCTTGCAATATTTATTAAATTAACCTGTAAACAAATAACTTCCACTGTTGAACAATATAGAGATTATGAAAATAAATACTACAATATCTTGCAGATCTATGACAAAATAGAGACAGTCCCAATGACATCTTGAAGACTATAACAAGACTAGTTTCTGCCTGATGACCCAAACAGAAGCACTTTTACCTCGTAATCTCTACAATGGCCAAGTTGTAAATCCCAAAAGGTTGGGCTTTTCCCAAAATACAAAACAGAAAAGTTCAACCTCACCTGATTTATATCAACTTGTAACTCGTGTGCGATAAGCTCCTCTAATTCCTTTGCACGGGGCAATAGTTCAGCATATGCAATGTTCAAAATCATGTCGAAGGTAATGACCCCAATTTCGAACAGATCTGAGAAAAGCAAAAAATCAAGACAAATCCTACGTTATTTACTTGCAGAAATAAATCCATTTTTCAGCATATCCTATTTGACTTCAATTCTAAAGCCAACGATCAACTTGAATCTTCAAATACTAGAAAATAGTTGTCTTCAAGTTGTTTGCAGGTAGGCAGTTAATTACCTGGTAGAACAGGAGTTGGTGAGTCATTCACTCTTGAATTTGTAAAATCTAAAACTCCAGGTGTAGGGCCTCCACCACTATGCAATCTCTCCCATAATACAGAACAGTTAGTCTTCCAAAAACCAATTCTTTCATTCTGACGGTCATAAGTTACCAGAGTGTTGCGAAAAATAATACCTGCCAGGAGAATCAACTAATTTGGGAAATTTTCAGATGAAGTATCATTTACCATAACAGAGCTTGCAACTATGTTAAAAGATGAAACATTGACACAAGCAAATCCTATTATGTGGGTCCTATGAATATGGTATCATACCCCCCAAAATTGCCGTCAGATCTTTTTCATTCTGAAAGACTCCCAAGCAGTAAGCACCACTAACCTTCGAATGCTTTATTTTGGAAATACATAAAGAATACAGAAAAACACATTAGTTAACCAAAGTAATTATCAATAGAACATTAGCAAATAGTACAATAACAACTAAGCAATAGTGAGGACAATGTCCACCTGTTACATTGGTAAATTTATAATGAATTTAGAGCCACCTTTACCCGAAACAAGTAGTTTTCTGGTGAAAGCGACAGCTTTTCTCCATTACCAAATACCATATCAACCTCTGGGAAGGTCTTTGAGAGCTCAGAGACATCACTGGGAACAGTTCCAAGGAGGTTTTCAATTAAAGGCATTCAAAAGTTAGTCATAAACTTGTAAGAATGAGAAATTTCCAGATATAATATTGCTACAATACCTTCCAGCACCAGAAAAGCAGATGTCCCTGTAATTTGGATCGGGTCCAAGTATTCGCTTTAGAGAATGTAAGTTGCTCAAGATCTGTGAGATGTGAGAACATTATTTCAAGATGAATCCAGTTAAAAGGTGACAAATTCTAACTGGCATTAGCACCAAGTTAAAAGCTATCAATAAAAAAATACAACATTTCAATAAAGCTTTCTTTAAGTTAAAAAACTGCACTTTTGTTTTGCAAGTAGTAGTCAAAATGGAAAAAAGAAAAAAAGAAAAGCTTTGACACATTATTGAAAAAGTGACAAAGTGTAGTTCTGTAAATTTTGACACTAATATTTAATATTTGATATTTTAACACTCGATATCTTCATTAGCAAGAAACCCCAAAAGATAAGTTCCAATATCAGATCCTATGCAAATGTATATAGGAACTTTCTACTATCAGAAAAACCAGGAAAGCCAGCAACTCATGACATGTTAACATACAACAGTATCTTGTAATTCAAAATTCTATTGGATAATGGGAAAATAGAATACAATTATCATAGGTTCAAAGTTCAAAGATCCTACTAGTTGCAATTAAACCTGTCCAAAATTCATAATTGATATTTGTTGAAACAAAACACATAACATAAAAAGGCAGAAAGGAATCTTACAGCATCTCTAAATGCCATAAATGCTTCTTCTGGTAGATATGCATATGTGGTTCCACTATCCAAGATTGTGCCATCCTTGCTATTGAATAGTCTTGGATCAAGATGCAGTAGTTTACCATCCACATGTATTTCCTCCAGCTCAATATTGTAGTATGGGCTGTTGCCATCCCAGGACAAGTAAATCTGAGAAATATGTCAAATGCACATGCAGAGAAACAAAACTTGATCACTCCAATAAACAAAAGATATGTTGTACCTGCGAATAGGATCTGATCGGGAAAAAACCATGTCAGGAGGTGGAGTTATCTCACCAAGGACCATTGCACCTCCATCAACATCCATCCCACCATAGCATAAAGAGAATGAATCAGTAACAACACCCTTGTCAGCAAGTTGGTCCATTATGCTGAGCTCTCCATGGCCCAGCCCAATTATTCCATCAGCATGTTGATTGAACAAATTACCAGTTTCAGAATTTGCACAGCCAAAAACAGCACGCTGAGGTTTAAGTTCACTTTCTTTTCCAAATGATATGAGGTCCTCACCAAGCACACCACTGCTAGAGCTCATTTCAGTATATTGGCTCTCATAAACACACTGCTTTTGCTCCTTGTCACAGGTACAATCATCATTGCATTTCACAGGCTCATATGTGCTTGACAAATCAGGTTCAAATCTCAAATTCTAGACATCAACAGTGTGAATCAAGGTGAGAAGCCATATAAAACTACTCATCCATAACATAGATATTCAGTTATCAGGACATTCAAAGATACAATATAACAAACCAATGGACATCTAGATACATTCACCACATCAAGCCAATAAGCAGATGAAGAGCAATAAATTACCTTAATGAATCTGAAGCATATAAATAGGACAACAGTAATTTATCTTCTACAATTTTTTTATATCGGTGCACCTTATTCAAGTGTAAAATAACCTGAGCTGTCAACAATCATGCTTGACTATTATATGCTAAGTACATGAAGAGGAAGTCTAACAGCCCAGCATCTGAAAAAGAATTCAGAACTGAAATGGTAACCAGCGAATGTGCAATTCTTTCCATTCACTAGTTGGAGAAGAATGTCACACATAACAAATCACTGGTAATTGCATTAATTAAATCTAAGATAAGCTTTTTTGGGGACTCAAAGAACATGAATTTAGGCAGAAGAGGACAAAATGAGTGAAGCAGCATGTAGGAATTCTGTAGTTTTAAATGCTTGTATATTGTGAATATATAATAACAAAATAATCCGTTTATGTTGTCATTGTGGTACACTGTACTTATTCTCTAAATCATCCAACTTCTGGTTAAAAATTCAAATTCATGATCAGATAATCTATCTCAGAATAGGCATCCAGCATATCCAAACTATTTGAGGGGTGACATCCTGGTAATGAAGGGCCAGATGAGTTCAATTTGGTTCTATGCTGGCTTAAATCCCATTAGACTCTTCGTTTATCTATGCTTAACATAAGAACCGATTTCTGAATCATGGTTAGTCATTTAACCCTTCATCTAGATGCTTTCCCATTTAGAGAAATTGGAGGTTTGATCCTTCGATGCCAGATCGTAACCTATCTTCATTGTATGATCAAATACTATGACATATAACGTAGATTTCCCTGCTAACTTGCATATCAGGTTTTCAGAGTCCACTCATTTTGATGGGAAATGACTTGGAACAGCAAACAAATAGCCACATCGTGCTGGATTCACAAAACAAGGTTTAGCCATTTAGGAATAACAGCAGAACTGTCCAAAGATTCTTTTACAATTATTTCCCTAGCTACTAAAATTTTCATAGAACACTTAACAAAATGTATTCATGGTTCTTAGTGGTCAATAGTGTAGATGATTCCACAATACTAGTAAATATAAAAGCAGTTTGCTCCAGTACTATGGTTATGTTGGTTTAGTGTTTCGTTGTCTATGCCAACCACACTAGCTAATATCCATGTTATAACAAAGTTATAACAAAAAAACTCAGGTATAATCAGTCTGCTTTACCAAAAAATCTAGTCAGTTAGCTGTGTTCCTTCGGTCTACATCAATAGAGGCCTTCTCAATTACTAACAAGGGTGGCAGGTAACTGGACCTTGAAAAATGCAGTATCTTCAGTAGGAACAAATCCATCGATCGTGCAACCTATTTACTTATCAATCCAAACAAGAGCTCTTGTTGCCTTGCATTATAACTCGGTATCGGCCAATGTGTTTATTTCTGTTTGGAACAAAAGAAAGAGAAGAAAAAGAAAAGTGATTTCAATTCCATCAAGACAGAAGAAATACCTGATGATGATTCCCACATTGCTCGCACGTGGAGCAAGGAACGTAAGTGACCGTGCTCCCAGAATCCACGATCAAGGCAAACTCTTGAGGCGGTGTTCCGATAAAGAGCTTTGTAGTGTAATACCTAAAGATACGCATAAACATTAATCTATTAGCAAAAAGAAGCTATCTTGAAGAATGAAACTTAATCATCCCAGAGGGACCCGCGACGCTAAATCCATTAGCGTAGGTAAAAAATAATTGGAAGAAATTTCGAATCTAAGACAAGAGATTAACGGACGGAGAAAGGAAAAGAGAGGCGGAGCGCACCCATTGGTGAGGTAATCATCGTAGAGCCTCATGCTTGCTCTGGCAGTGACCTGCTCGCCTAGCAAGCGTCTCGCCAAGACGGATCGGCGGCTGGAGTTCGAGCGGGAGCAAATAAGCGGCAGAACCAAGTTCGGCTTGCCGCCATGCGTGGCGAGGGCACGGAGGGAGGGTTCCGGCGTTCTAGCGGCGTCCGCGAAGAGGAAGAGGAGGAAGATGAAGGAGGTGGCGGCGGCAACCCAATCCCTGGCTCGCGCCATGGAGATCGGGGAGAGGACTCGGTTCGAGAAGGCCGCGGTGCAGGTGCCAGTGGGAGGTGGGGATTGCCGGCGAGAGAGGGGGGAAGGAAACGGGAAGAAGGGGAAAACTTCGCCGCGAGTTCCTGAGGGCGCCTTTTATAGTTTCCTTCGACTTGGTATACTCCCTTGACAACTATCAACTAGCACCGGTGGGGCCCATGGACTTTAACCGACGTGGGAAGGGCCTTTCCGTGAACGGCATTGATCGAAACAAGCTACGGACGAGATTGGAAGAGAGTAGATACCCTTTTTCGAATCACGGAGCAACAACGTCTTCCACGACAGCCTTTGGATGTCGCATCCGACGGTGGATGAAACCCAGCATTATCATTCACACCAGGTTCTTCCTAAACTCTTGTAGAAGCGGGGGAGAAGTTAGTGCGCGTAATGTGACGGGAACCTCCGCATGAATCCATCAAGGCGATGGAGGAAGTCAACAGTATTCCACAAATCTGACCATTGCAATTCGTACATGTAATTTGAATCACGGTGATGTGATAGACTTCTCAAAATTGTATACAAAATCCAAAAAGTTACGAAGGATAGCAAACTCTTTATCATGTTATTAGAATAGATCATGAGTTTAAATCGTTAATTATTTTTTATTATTTAATTAAAAATATTTTTATAATATTTATTTCTTATTTAGGCTTCCGTCACATGAGTTCTATTCATACTTAAAAGTCGAATTCGGAATCGATTTATACCTGATAGAAGATTTTAAGGTTGAAAGAGAATTTTTATATATAATTTTTGTGCAACATTATTTATAAGATAAAAATAAATAAAAATATATGAGATTTCATAAATCAAGCGATATCAAATCTTTTTTATGTAATAAAAATATCACAAACTCCATTATAAAGGGATATTATATCATTTTACTTTGATAGCATTCATATTATAAATATGAAGTTTTTCATGTATGTATCTTTGTTCGTTAAGGATAACATAACACATTGTATAAGAAATAAAAATTATTATATAAAATTTTTATGTTAGAATTAAAATCAAGTATTGTAAATGAAAGAAATTATATACATTTTAAATATGATAATCAATAGGTATTTCAGATATTGTGAAATAATGCATTGTGATCTACACCATACGTTCACACTATATAGCGATCTACATACATCATAAATCTATACAAGAAACTAGACTCTTATTTTTTTCTTTTTTTATTTTAGGACCACGATAATTGTTAGAGTAGCGACCTATCAAAATATGAGAGAATAAATTTCTATAATAATATAATCCTTAGAAGGTCATGCCTGTGCAAATAGCCAAGAGCAAGAGTCTAAATAAGATAATTTGAAAATTTTCTCTCATCAAAATTATCTCATAATGTATACTAACACAAGTTGACTTTCTCATTATGTATACTAACTATAATTAGAATTCAATTAAAATCTCAATATATCTTAACCAATTAATTAAGGCCATAAAATCTAATATTCTCTTTCGTCAATTAATTGATAAGATACCAAAAATTTTAAAAATAAAATAAATTTATTTAAAATAATTTTATTCAATTATATTATAAAATTTTGAAAAACATTTATATGCATGAATATAATAATAATAATAAGTCTAATAATAGCAGTTATGTATCATTAGTATTATGCTTTCTTCTATTGAATACAATATCGTTAATCTTTCCTAATGGAATCATGATTCTTATAATTTATCTTATTAAGATAATTTTATTATAACATTAATATATACATATATATATATATACCAATTAATTAGATCATAAAATCTAACATATTAGCCTAAGTATAATCATCAAATTTAGAATTAAAAAAAGATAAAATTAGATTATGATATTTTACCAAAACTTCTATACTAATGATATGGCGGCATGATATTGTATTAGTTGAAATGATGGCTCATTTGTAGATACAAATTGAATAAATATGACATGGCTCACTCGAAACTGCTATGTAATACAATACTATTAAATTTTCATGATATAATCCAAAATGACCCTTATAATTTATCTTGTCAAGATAATTCAATTATAACATTCAACCACTAAC